>VDFB02152347.1:0-11304 GCA_007258455.2 Sequoia sempervirens
ATCTCCATCTCAATGCTATCCAAAAAATCCAAAAAAGTCAAAAAGATCCAAAAAATCCAAAAAAGTCCAAAAAATTAAAAAAATAATAATAAAAGAGTAAAGAGAAATAATTTTTCCAATGGTGAAAACTCGGAAAACAAGTTTCTTGGATAAGTACCATGATGAAAACCTGGCAAGCAGGCGTCATGCGTAATCCCTCGTCCAGCTTACTTCCGCACTTGGGGGAAACTCCATCCCCTTCATCCATCAACTACATCCCCTTCAACCATCTCTTCCATTCCCCCTACCATCCACATCTTATCTACCATATCCCATTTATCCCAATCCCTCCATCCTCCTTGTGATATTGATATTGATAGGGGCCAACATATACACATGCTTTGGACACCTCTTGGAATACATTCCCCTCATTCGTACACTATCCTAATCCGTATTCGCATTTTTTTACCTTCCTTGTCCACCCATTATGCTACCATTAATCTCACTTCCTTATCCATGCATCATATCCATATCCATATCACTCCCTTATTTTCCCATCTTTCCATCTTCCATCCCTCATGCCAAATTATATATGATACATCTAGAGCAGGGCATATTCTTCCTTTGTGACATAAGTCCTGGGAGACATCATTCATCCAAACAATGCTTTCCATCTCACCATCCTCATCTTCCTATCCATCATAGCAATCCATTTTCATCTATCCATCTGCTAACCTTTTCCTCATTCAAAATCCTTATCTTCCTATCCATTTATCCCAGCATCCCTTTCATCTCCCCATTCTTATCTCCTTACGAACCCAAACAATCATTTTCATCTCCCCATCCTTATCTCCTTATCCTCATCCAATCTTATAATCCCTTTTCATTTGTATCTAGCTATAGGCTTCTCCCCATGCAATCCAATGCCATCTATCTCATCATCATCACTCCTACCTTTTTCACACATCTTTCCATTCCCCTATCACTTCTCATCACTCATCTCCCCATCATATCATCCTCCCAGTTCATTTTAATGATTTGGATAACTATCCCATCCCTAAGCTTTGTTTGATCACCATTATGCTATCAAATCCAACAGGTCATTCCTATCTTATCATATCATTCCCATCATTTTATCCCCTTATCCTGGTCATCTCATCATCCTTTATCCATTGTTTGTCTTTGGCCTTTTTCTGAACTACGTTGCCCCTATGCTTTCATGTAGGCAAGGTCGATCATTTGATCCACCCCCAGGGCTTTTGTTCATTCGATATTTTTCATCCATCATCGAGGTCTCCATCATCCTCTTTCTGCTTTTATCCATGGTCAGTCGTCAACCTTTTATCAAACTACGAGGGCTCTGCAGTTTCACATAGACAAGGCTAATCTTTGATCAACCCCCGAGCCCCTAGGTCTTTAAGGTGTGTCAGTCTTGTGTCTTGTCTCTCTTGTGTCGTGTAGTCAAGTTATGCCCTTATCTAGCTAGTTCTTAACAAATGAGATCCATTAGTGTCATCAGATCTAATCGATTTTGAATATCCTGTGTCATATCAATCTTTTAGTTTAGTATCCATCATCGGTCTCAATAGGATGCATCCTTCCTAACAGACCTCATCAACCCCATCCATCCTCTTGATCCTATGGCAAAGGATGTTTTGAAATTGATTATGATCTTTTGATGCTTTTAGCTTTTGTTTATCATTTAAACTCCCTATCATCACTTGTCATGGTCACCTTGATCCATCATATCATGGTGTTCTTTGACTGGTAAACATAGGGGCATATCTCGATCTTTTCTTTGTTGTTGTCTTCTCGTTTGTCTCGCGTAGTACCCACCAAGACTCCTACAGTATTGTGTTACACTGGGGAATCATTTTGTGCTTGTGGTTATTCCAATGCCTGGCTTGACCAAGGTCTTCATGGCTTTGGGGTGTTGGAATAGCCTTCTTGTTTGTTGTGTTTGTTTTATGCATTACAAATGAATAGGCCTTGGTTCTTCATACCCTGGCATCTTGTGTCTTATGCTATAGAAAAAATCAGTGCTCCGAAAATGGAAAATTACATTAGGATTGCATTTCATCTCCCATTCCATCCTCTCATCTATCAAAAATCCCCCCATCCATTCATCCTTCATCAATCTCCCTCCCCTATCCATCCAATCTCTTATCATCATCTCTTCAATCTTCTTGGAATAATATCAATTGGTTATTCTAAGCATCTTGTCCCCCATCAATTTTATTCCTTTCATCCATCTCGCATCCCAATCTAATCCTCATCCAATCAAATCTAGCACAAATCATCTAATCACATCCTTTTTCTTGTTCCCAGCCTTGCTACAAGCCTTGATCCAATCATCATCATCATCATCATCATCATCATCATCATCATCATCATCATCATCGTCGTCGTCGTCTTCATCATCATAGGGATGTATCCTTCCCTATCCTTTGGTTTTGTTTTGGGATGTATCCTTCCCTCATCAACAACACTTTCATCATCATCATCGGGATGTATCCTTCCCTATCACTGTGTTGTTTTGGGATATATAATTCCCTCATCAACAAAACTCCATCCATCATCAACCCATTTTGGCTTGTAGCTTGATTGGGGCAACATCACCTATGTCCTTAAATCCCTTTGTGCTTTATTTTCTCCTATCATCCTTTCTTATCCATCACTTTGCATCATCTTCCTCACCTCCTCTCGCATCACATCATTCATTTTGAGAGCACACCCATGTTCTCTTGAACCTGCATGTCCTCCCGAGGGGGCATCCTCAATCCCTAACCTTCATCTTCACCACCATCATCTTTCTTCCAATCTAACCATTTTCTTTTTTGTCTTATCTTTTAATCTTCTTTGAAATGATGCTACTTCGTAACACCATCTCAAAGAGGGACAAAATGTAGACACCTAAATTTGGAAAATTACATTTGTCTAAGTTTGTCCCTTTTCATCTAAACATCCTCTTATTCGCATAAATTAGATAATATTACTATGATCTAATTAATCCCCTTAATCTCTTCTAAACCCCTAAGGTATTTAGTTAACAATTAAATACCTTATCCCTTACTCTTTAATCACCCTTTCATCAAATGAATTAAATAAATATGGCATTTATTTAATTCCTCACATGTCACATCCTCCATCACCTTTTACTTAATCTTACTGAACCTCCTAATCTCTTCATTAGGGATGTGCACATGTCTAATCCTTGATTAGGATGTGTCACATCCTCCAACTTTGCAAGTTGGCTTCTAATCTACCTTAACCACTAATTATCTTCTAATCACTGATTAGTTAAGCCTAATCAGCATATTGGTCAACTCTCCCTATCCCCCAAGGAATTTTTAATTCTTTTTTCTCTTCCCCATGTGAATTTTTAATTCACATTTATTCATCCAAGACCCCTCTCTTCCCCCAAAGAATTTTTAATTATTTTTTATCCTTCCAAGACTCTCCTTATTCCCATGCAAAGTTCTAGAACCTTTGACTTGTCACATCAATCACATGTGCCAAGGTATTCTAAAACCTTTGACTTGTCACATCAATCACATGTGGGTAAGTACTTACTTTTTTAAGTACCTTGTATTATTCAAGTTATTTCTCACCTCTCTTTTTGGGAACCTTGTCTTATCCACAAGATTTCCCAATCATGTGAATTTTAAATTCACTTTTTATTCATTCAAGATTCTCCTCTTCCCCATGTGATCATTGAGAGGTCACATCATCTCTTTATCTAAGGTACTTACAAGTACCTTTCCATCACATGTCATCTTCCATCTCATGTGTCCTTATCCATCTTTCCCATGGTGGCAAGATCTCAACCTTTCATCTTGCCCATTGTGGCAAGATCTAAGCTATCTATTTCCCTAGGGCTTATCTCCATAAAATGAAAGATTTTATTTCATTCTCTCATAACAACACAATTCATTCACAATCTTCAAGTTCAAGCATTGAACCTAGATCTCACACTTGCATAACCTTCATCCACCATTGTTTCACATTGAAGCTTTCATCCTATCCATTGTATTCATCTCCTCAACTACCCACTTTGCTCATTGCATTCCTTATCAAACCCTCGACATTTTGAATCCACTTTAGCATCTTTCCATCAAAGGGAGCACAGATTAATCAACCATCAAGGGCCAACCAAGGAGATCAGCACCAACAAGGAAGGTATAATCACTCCTATCTCACTTATCTTTCTTTTGTGCTTTTCCTTAGGCTAATCATTGAGGTGGTCTTGTGTTTCTTTATTTTGCATTTCTAGTTTAGTTTTGCATATTTAGATAGAAAAACGCTTGCACACACCAGTCAATTAACTTCTGTAAATGTAAACTTTGATGAAGAAGTTAGGGATCTTTTGATTCTATCATTTTCCTAAAAGTTGGAATATCTTGGTAATTGCTATTAGCAATTTTGTTTCTAGTTCGAATACATTGAAATTTGATGATATTGTTGGTGTTATTTTGAGCGAGGAAATTTGTAGGAAAAGCTCAGGTGGAACAGCCACATCAAGCAGTGTTTTGAATGCAGAAAGTAGGGGCAGAACAAAGGAGAGAGAAAATAATTATGGAGGTCTTGGGAAGTCACGAGGAAAATCAAAGGACAAAAGGTCCCAATCTAGAGAAAGGAAGGATTGTTGGTACTGTGGTAAGCCAGGTCATTTAAAGAAAGATTGTTGGTCTCAAAAAAATAAAGGAGACAAAAGGAAGTAAAGAGGAAAATGTGGTAAGTAATAAATCTGATGATGATGCTTTGATTATTTCCCTTGATAATGTCGATGATTCTTGGGTGTTAGATTTAGGGGCTTCATTTCATGCTACGCCCCATAGAAGTTATTTTCTTGATTATTTCCAAGGGGATTTTGGGCTGGTTTATTTGGGAAATAACGACCCCTGTCAAATTGTTGGAACGGGAAGAATCAAGATTAAGTTGCAGAATGGGAATCATTGGCTACTACATGAGGTAAGGCACATTCCAAAGTTAAGAAGAAATTTAATTTTAGCAGGGCAACTAGATGATGAAGGTTGTGTTGTTACATTTAGTGATAAAAATTGGAAGGTTACAAAAGGTGTCTTAGTGGTAGAAAAAGGTGTGAAAGTAGGCACCTTATATCTTTGTACAGGTAAAATTGTTCCTTCTACTTTAGCTATTACAGATAAAAATCAATGTTCAAGAACAGTTGTTGCAGTTCAATAGGTAGAAAATCAAACAGTTATTGTGGATTCTGAATCAGCACTATGGCATAATAGACTTGGGCATATGAGTGCAAAAAGTGTGAAATTCCTTCATTCAAAGAATTTTTTACCATGTCTAAAATGTGTTAATATGGATTTCTATGAAAGTTGTGTGTATGGAAAAAAAAAGGTAGTTGGTTTTCTCAAGGATGGGAAGGAAAAGAAAGATGAGAAATTGGAGCTTGTGCATACGGATGTATGGGGACCAATATTTCTTTGATTTTGCATCAAGCTTGTGCATAAGGTGGCTCTCAGTATTATGTTACATTCATTGATGATGCAACTAGGAAGGTATGGATTTATTTCCTTAGGCATAAATCTGATGTATTTGAAACTTTTAAAAAATGGAGAAGCTTGGTTGAGAATGAGAGGTAAAAAGTTAAAATGTCTCAAATCTGATAATGGTGGTGAGTATTGCAGCAAAGAGTTTGAATATTATTGTTTCTCTAATGGTATCCATAGGCAGAAAATTGTTCCAAGGACTCCACATAAAAATGGAGTGGTTGAGCGCATGAATAGAACAATAATGGAGCATGCACAAACTATGAGATAGCATTATGGGTTGCCTTTAAACATGTGGGAAGAGGTTGTAAACACTACTATTTATTTAATTAATAGAGGTCCCTCTAATCCTTTGGGTTTTGGTATTCTAGAGGAAGCATGGACAGGTTAGAAGGTTGGATTCTCTTCCAATCTCTTAGTCTGAGGCTCTTAAAGAGAAAATTATAACCCCTAAACCTAAGAGAGGAAGAAAATAAAATAATTAGAAAATACAAATGGAAATTTTTGCAGGGATTCAAACTACTTTTGAAAAGAATTTAAGGTTGAGTAGTAAAAAAATTGTTCAAGGAAGAGGGTGATACCTCAAATAAAAAAATGTATAGTTGGGGGTGGTTGTGGGGTCTCAAAATACCCATGAAAGGAACCTCAAATTTATGAGATATGGTATCTCTCCTTTGCGAGCATGAGGATCATATCATGGAATGTTAGGGGCTTAAATGCCCCTAACAAGAGACACTTAATTAAGCCTCAAATCGAAAGTACCTATTTTGATAGTGTTCTTCTTCAAGAAACTAAAATGTTTGATCAATTTACATCTTCAACATTTAGTTCTTGGGTGAATTAGAAATTTATTTTGTCCATATGAAAGGGGCTTCAATGGATTTGGAAATCCTATTGAATTTTAAAAAGGTTAGTGTGGAGTTGGTTTCCTCTAATGACAATTGGATGGGAGTAACTATTAAATTTCTTACTTCTTTAAAATACTTGTGGTTATTTAATATTTATGGTTCTTGATCCACTTTCCAAAAAATAAATTATGGGATCAGTTGTCTTCAATATCCTCTTTGCTCAAAAAGGAATATAGAGTTTTTAGTGGAGACTTTAATGTAGTTCTAAATTTATTTGAAAAAAGGGGCGAGATCATCTCTCCGGCTAAGGTTATGGAGGATTTTAGGGATTTTGTGGGAAGAAATAAATTGTATGATTTTGTTCCAAAAAGTGGTACATTTACTCGGTCAAATAAGAGGAAATATTTTCTTCATATTGTAGAAAGGTTGGATCATTTTCTAATTTTAGATAATTGGATGTCTTCTTCTTGTGATTTTTCTTCAATAATTCACACTATTCTCAATTCAAATCATTTCCTAGTTTCTTTATCTATCTTTGAAGATAAACCCTAGATTATTTTTTAAAAAAATTGAAGCACTATGGTTTAGAGATGGGAAATATATTTCATTGTTAAAGATGTGGTGGAATAAGGGCCCTTATATTGAGGGTTCTAGGATGTTTCACCATTGTAAGAAGCTGAATTTTTTAAAGGATCAAATAAAAGAGTGGAATGTTAAGCATTTCAAAAATATTTTTTATGGAAAATCTCATAATTGAGTATGAGCTTTCTAATCTTTATGAATTGGTGATAAAGAAGGGTATGAATCTGTCAGCATACAAAAAGGAGAAGAACCTAAAATTTGAATTGGAAGATGTTTTGAGGAGGGAAGAAATCTACTAGAAAAAATAAACAGAGACATCATTCAAGGATGGGAATAAAAATACTAAATTTTTCATGCCTATGTCAAATTAAGGAGACAAGCTAATAGAATTGCATTTATCCAAGGTGAGGATGGGATGGTCTTGTATGTTGTAGGGGACATTGAAATGGAGTTGTTTAGGTTTACAATACTTGCTAGACTTATCCCTCTGGTTATCATAGAGGAACATAGGGGTTTTTTCTCAGGTAAAGAGACATTAGATGGTGCAATTTTTCATGAAGTGTTGCATTCAATAATAGAAGAAAAAAATCATGTGATTGTTTTGAACTAAACATGATGAAGGCTTATGATAGGGTAAATTGGTATTTATTTTTGGTCATGCTTAGGAGATTTGGATTTAGTAGTAGTTGGTGTATATGGCTTGCTTTGTGTATTTCAGGGGGGAAATTTTTAATCTCTGTAAATGATTCTCCATGTGGGTTTTTTCATCTTCTAAGGGGATAAGACAGGGTGACCCTTAATCACCTTTCCTTTTATTCAAATGTTTGAGGGGTTGAAAAAATATTTTTTCTTTTCAAATAGAACGAATCTCTATCTAATTGGGTGAGAATTATTAATTATCCAAGGCCAGTTACTCACTCCTTGTTTGTTGATGACACGCTCCTTTTTGGGCAGGAAAATTTAGTTGAAGCTAAGGCTATAAAGAATGTTCTAGCAGCATATACTTCATTTTCAAGATAGGAAATAAATAAGGATAAATCTAAGGCATCTTTCTTGAATTTGAGCTCTTTGATTAAATCTAGAATTCTGAAGTTATGGGGTTTAAGCTTGATTCTCTGTCATGCAACTATCTTAGTATTCCTTTCGTCTTTCGTAAAGAAAAGCACTCTTTTTGGGATAAAATTATTTCTTCAATTTCAAATAGATTTTATTATGGAATTTCATATGGCTATCTTTAGATATAAAGTTAGTGATGCTTAAGTTTGTTCTTCATGCTTTGTCGATTTACCTTATTTCTATTTTAAAAATTCTGAAGGGTAAAATAAAAGAATTGTAGAAAGTGTTAAGATCATTTCTTTTAGAAGATAATTTAAAGTAGAAGAACAAGATTCCCCTTGTCTCTTGGGAAAATTTGTGTATGCCTAAGGACTTGGGGGGTTTTGGCTTGAGGTACTTGGTTCTTCAAAATAATGCCTTAGGTGCAAAGCTTCTTTAGAGGTTGCATGCAAATCCAAAATCAAAATAAAGTAAAATTATGAGGTACAAATACTTAGACTCATTGGAAAGGGAAAGGATCTTTACTTTGAGAACTCTTTGGTTTGGTTCCAAAATGTGGAATTTCATTTCCTCATGTAGATCAGTTATTTTTCCTCACTTATCATGGGTCATTAGTAATGGGGAGAAATCCCTATTTTGGGAAGATACTTGGAATAGTCATAATCCAATTAGGACCATTGGAAAGTGGGGTCAAATAAAAGTTGTCCTAAAATATCTTTGGGGATGTAAGGTCAAATATTATATAATTTTTGAATCCTATGCTTCTCTCCCTTCTATGAAATGGAGATCTTTTGATTTTCTTCATGTGCCTCATGGGATGAAAGAAACCCTTAAGGTAGAACTGAGTAAAAGACGGGTTTTTTACACTAATAAGGAGGATGATCTTATCTAGTTAAAATCAAAATCAAGGAATTATAATGTAAGTGATGGGTATAGATCTTTAGTTGATTCTATACATAAGGGTGTTTGGCCATATAATCTTTGTTGGGGTTCTCCTTGTTTACCTAAAGCTGGTGATTTTCTTGGTTAGAACTAAAGGATATAATTTTCTATCTGTTATGAGATTGGATAGGTTGGGAATAAATCCTCTTTATCCATGTGGTTTATGTGGTAAGGCTTATGAAAGATCAAACTATTTTCTCTTATCATGTGAATTTACTTATAATTGTTGTGTGTGGTTGTAAAGTATCCTTGGGTGGTCTAGGCCTCTTCAGTGTTCTCTCCTTGAGAATTTTGAGAGTTAGACTTATTTTTCAATTCTTCCACTTATGATTTTATTTGGGTTCATTGATCTCTTTTATCCTCATTTGGCAGTTTTGGCTAGAAATAAACAAAAGAATTTTTACGAAAAGGATCATTGATACTAACTAGGTAATCTAAAAAATTAAATTGTCAATTTTTGAACTATGTCCTATATATCTATAAATACCAAAACCAAGAGGGTATATTCATCATGGGATTCTTGGCTTCTTGAAAAATGGTCACCCCCTCTTGTTCAGGGATTTGTTCAGGGTATGGTTACAAGAAGGGATAGGAAATATGTTAAATAGATTCCTCCCTCGAAAGGTACGTTTAAGCTTAATTTTGATAATTCCTCTTGAGGAAATCTTAGGAAATCAAGTGCCTGTATGGTATTAAGGGATCATAAGTGATGCATTGTAAGGGAAGCTTGTAAGTTGTTACCAGATGGCACAAATAATGTTGCAAAATTTAATGCTTTGATTTTAGGATTGGAATTAGCTTTGAAACATAACATGTCTCACATTTTTATTGAGAGGGATTCACTTGTGGTGATAAATGCTTTATCAAAAAATGCTTCAAATTCCTAACATTTAAGTTTTTTTTGGTTCAATTTAAATCCTTGCTTCATTATTTTTCCTCTTTTGAAATTATGAATTGTTATAGGGAAGATAATAGTTTGGTTGATTCTATTAATAATAGGGAAATTGATAATTCATTATCTTACAGAGATTTTTATCAAAATGGCATGAAGTTTATTGATTCAAATACTCATGTAGTATTTTTTAGGATGGAAAGTATTGGAATCTTAGTGGGATATATTATTTATGTGCCTTTGAAAGTTGACATATTACTGTTGAATCTTCTTCTTCATCTACCTATATGTTAATCACTTTTACATTCGGACCAATATGGAAGAACTCTTGGTTGTCCACTCTTAAATTTCATGGTCCATCTCATATTTCCATGATGGTCATTGGTAATAGTCTAGTTTTGCAAGGATTTACAAGATTTAGCTTTTATGATGACTTATTCTATTCTTTAAGTACATTGTTGGTGTTTCCAACTAATTATCTAGGTTTTTCAAAGGGTTAGCTAGATCCTATATGCAAAAAACCCTAGGTTAGTGGCCAAAAAATAAGAGACGAACTTACAATTTTTCCCCTCTACACTTTAGGCTCTCCAAAACCAAGGTGGGTTCCCCTATAACACCATTTAACTTATGGTAATTCTTACAATGATGCCTTTGAAATAGATTCTTCACACTAATTTCATAGAAGGTGAGCCTGATTGGCTAAATCATATTAAAGCCCTCTATTTACTCCATATTTCTTGTTAGCATGGATTTGAGCATAAAATAGTAAAATGAAAATAAGAATAAATTTTGATTTTGTTTATACTTGATCCTACTTAAATTTGAGCTCTTTTGAATCATTTTGGCCAATGCCTTATCCATTAGAGAGTCAAAAAATGGAGTGAAATTCTCCCACAATAGTTTTACTCTATTGCTTCTTATAACCTTACTGCATTACAATGAGAAACCAACAAAGAGATAATACCACTACTCTACTTACAAATCCTTACTATAACAACCATTTTGTAATGAGTAAACTTGAAGAAAATGTAATCTATTGCTTGAAGAGATGCTAAAAATTTAAACATTCATAACACCAAATGTTATATGAGAATTAGGAATAATATTTGATTATATTGATTCAAAATAGTATGTGTTACAATGTGGAGATATTAATAGATTGATATTCAAACTTGAGAAAATAAAATGAGTGTATGAGTCATCTATTGTTATTATAGAGAAAATTTACAACATTTCCTTTCTAAAATTTAGAGGACTTAATTATACAAAACCATGATCCTATACAAAGAATACAAAGCTAAGGACTCAAAATATTGAGAAATAATAATTTAGGATCCTCAAATGAGACTCAGAATTCCCTCTTATAAACACAAGGGAAGCAACAAGAAAAAATCATCATCCACCACTTAAGTCACTAAAGGACAAAATCTTAGGTGGTGACACTATGTACATAGGACAAAATACAATTACAAAATAAATA
>VDFB02152348.1:0-11061 GCA_007258455.2 Sequoia sempervirens
TTGATGGATGATTTATAAAAGAAAGCACTAGGTTTGATGAAGTAGAAGACAATGAGGTTCTAAATTGGCTTTATAAAGACGAGGAAGAATCCCAAGCAATAACCATAAATGTGCAAACAACTCAATATGGAAAAGGTTTCACTATCCTAGAAAAGATGGGATATGAAGGAAAAGGTCCCTTAGGCAAAAGGAAAGAGGGAATTGTAGAGCCAATTCAACCCATTTTAATCAATCCAAAGGACAAGACTGGGCTAGACTATAAGGAGGACACAAAAGAAAAGGTAGTTGAAAGAATCCTATAGTTGCAAGCTAATGATAAGCATGAGATTGATTCCAATGAATATGAGTGGGATTACCTATCAGAAGAGTCCTGTTGTGATAAGGAAATTGATGTAGTACACAAATATGCACCCCTACTCGAAGAGGGACAAGGGTTAGGTTCTAGACCATTTGAATCTGGATCGCAACACCTTGATGATTCTAGCAAAGACGATTCCACTCAAAGTGAAATAGATAATTCAGAGGAGAGTTACCTTATAGGCCTAAATTTTTCCATTGGAAAAATTGAAGACACTGATATCAGAACCCTCACCATTTCCAATCTTAACTAGTCTAATGACTTCCTACCCTTATTACATCCTGAGCTTATAGATTGGGACCTAACTGAGCCATTTGAAATCCCCACATTTTCAAATGATGATGCCATCGTCAATTTCCTCTGTGCCAATGATCTAGAAATAGATTCCACCAATGAACATCATAACAAGGCTTCCACATAGGAGAATATCAAATATTCCAGTTGCAAAATAAATAATATAGGAAATAGATCTGATATTGAAAAGCATTCAATGGTAGTGTCAGATCCAAAAAAAGTAAAAACAAAGAGCACATCCAATGGTGAAAACCTCTCTGAGGCATCAAAGGATGGAAGATTTGATACTCTCACAGAACATTTCTAGGAAAGATCAAAAGTCTTGATTTAATCCCACACACAATCTATCAACATCAAGTAAATGAAGAGACAATAAAACCATCCATCTAGCAACATCTTTGATAGACCAGGAAAAGCCAAGTTTTCTCAAAATTTTCACAGAAAAACAAATTAACTTTGCTTGGTCATATGCTGACATGTTGAGAATTGATCCATAACTCATCATGCATCATCTATCATTACCTCCAGGAGTAAAACCAGTCAAGTAGAAGTTGATAAAAATGTATCCCCATATCGCCTTATTGGTAAAGGTAGAGTTGAAGAATTTGTTAGATGGAGGATTTATTAGACCCATTGACTATGCTGAGTGGATCTCCAATATAGTACTAGTTTCAAAGCCTAATAATAGCATTCTCATATGCACATATTTTCAAGATCTTAACAAAGATTGTCCTAAGGATGATTTTCCTCTGCCCAATATAGATATCATAGTAGACTTGACAGCAGGACATGGCATGCTATCACTGATGGATGGCTTTTCTGGGTATAATCAAATCAAAATAGCCCCAAAAGATCAAGATAAAACTGACTTTACTTGTCCATGGGGAACCTTCTGTTGGAATGTTATGCCCTTCGGTTTGAAAAATGCAGGAGCTACCTACCAATGTGCCATGACAACAATTTTTCATGATATGATGCATACTTTCATGGAAGACTACATGGATGATTTATTAACAAAATCATATACCAGGGAAGGACATTTGGAGATCCTAGATAAAAATTTCACCAGATTGGAAAAATTTAATGTGCGGCTAAATCCCAAGAAATGTGTGTTTGGAGTGACGTCAACAAAACTCCTAGGTTACATAGTATCATAAAAATGAATTGAGGTGGACCCAACCAAAGTAAAAGCCATTATGGAAATGCCACAACCAAAGAACATTAGCCAACTCCATTTTCTACAAGGGAGGTTTCAGCCAATCCACAGATTCATTTCATAGTTGGTAGACAAGACCCATCCCTTCACTCATCTATTGCATAAAAATGTTTCTTTTCGATGGGATGAACAATGTGAAGGAGCCTTCAATCATTTGAAACAATATTTAATGAATCCGCCTGTCCTAGTACCACCATTAGAAGGGAAGCCACTACTGTTATATATTGCTACAATAGAGACATCATTGGGAGCCCTATTAGCACAAGAAGATTCAACAAGAAAGGAACGAGCAGTCTATTACATCAGCAGGACGCTAAATGGCTATGAGATCAACTATATAGTAGTAGTATTTGCTACTCTACAACTGACACTACATGCTAACTCACACCATCAAGTTGATAGCCAAAATTGATCCTCTCAAATATCTCCTCAGCAAAGCAAACCTAATAGGGAGATTAGCTAAATGGATCATGATACTCAATGAATTTGATATCCAATATGTAGATAGGAAATCCATAAAAGGAAAAGCAATTGCTGATCAGTTAGTAGAGGCACCATTACCAGATAATAATCCTTTACACATTGAATTTCCAGATGCTAATGTTCTTACCGTGGCTACAAAACAATGGACACTGTACTTTGATGGATCACACACACAACATAGATCAGAAGCCAGAATCCTATTTGTCACTCCACAAGGACATACTATACCAAAATCATACAGACTGATGTACCCTTGTACCAACAACATGGCAGAGTATGAAGCATTAATCATTGGCATCAAAACAACTGTAGATTGGAAAGTCCTAGAATTGCAAGTATATGGGGATTCCCAATTGGTCATTAACCAAGTCAATGATGATTATCAAACAAGAGATGACAAATTGATGCCTTACAAGAGAATGTTAGATGATTTCAAGAAATACTTTGTGGATATCAAATTTGAGCAGATTTCAAGAGTGGACAATGAAGCCACTGAAGCCATGGATACTATTTCTTCCTTGTTACAAATTCTGGAGGAAAGAAGCCATTACAAGTTCTTGGTGGAACAACTATTTTCCCTTGCCTATGATGCTACTGAATCCCATGTTATCTGTCACCTGTCCGATACCAATACCTCAATCTACAGTGAAATTTATGCCTACCTGAAAGATAACACTCTCCCACCTAACTTTTCATGAAACTAGAAACACAATCTCATTCGCCGAGCCGCCCAACATACACTTATAGTGGATATACTATACCGACAAGGTCTTGATGGAACTCTCTTATGATGTTTGGAACACGATGAGTTTGAAACAAATTTACGAGAAGTCCATGAGGGAGTCTGCAAAACACATTCAAGTGGCCTAACCTTAGCTAAGAAACTTCTTTGATTAGGATATTATTGGCCAACTATGGAAAAGGAGTCTTTTCAGTTTGTGAAGAAATGTTAGAAATGTTAGATTCACGACAACCTCATCCACACACCTGCATAGGAACTTCAACCTTTTGCATCCACATGGCCATTTTGTCAATGGGGACTAGATCTTGTTGGTAAAATTCATCCATCTTCATCAAATGAACATAAGTTTATCATCACTGCTACAAAATACTTCACAGAGTGGATTGAGGCTGTTCCTTTAACCACCATCACTGGAAAGCATATTTCATCATTTATCCTCAACTACATCATCTATAGGTATGGCATTCCCCAACCCATAGTAATGGAAAATGGAAGACTATTCAAAAATCAAGACGCATGAGAATTGTGTGAGAAGTTCAATATTCAACATCGCTTCTCTACACCATATTATCCCCAGGGGAATGGTCAAGCAGAGGCTTCCAACAAGACTATTTTGAAGATTTTGAAGAAAACTGTCAATGATGCGGGATGTGATTGGCATATCCAATTGAACCCTGCTTTGTGGGCATACCACACAGTATTCGCACACCAACAGGAGCCACACCATATGCTTTGGTATATGGAGCTGAGGCCATTGTACCTATTGAAGTTGAAATACCATCACTCCAAGTTTCCTTGAAGGGTATCATCTCTGATGAAGACTATCGGGTCTCCAGATTGCAAGAACTAGAATTGTTAGATGAGCAGCGCCAACAAGCAGTGAATCACTTGAAAGCCTACCAACAACGTATGTCCAAAAGTTACAATCACAAGGTCAAACCCAAAACATTCAAAGTTGGTGACTTAGTGTTGAAGGAGAACCCCCGAAATTAGCAAGACAAAGAAAAGAAAGGAAAGTTTGAACCAAATTGGTTGGGGCCTTTCATCATTATATCAGCTTATGGTTTGGGATATCGGTATCCCGCATGAGAAGGAGGATCAGTTTAGGAATATGAACTATCTTCATCTTAAGAAATTCTATGCATAGGTCGGTGAGTGCATTTAGAAAAAAGTCAACAAAAAATCCAAAAACATCAAAAAAGTCTGAAAAATCAAAAACATAAGAAAAAGTCACGAAGAAATTCAAAACATCAGAAGAATTTCCTAAAAAATGGTTACATGGGTGAAAACCTAGAAAATGGGAATCTTGGTAACAACAAAAAATATCAAAAATGAAAAAATACAAAAAGAAAAGAAAAAGTAAAAAAATACAAAAAAAAATTGAAAAAGTGAAAAAGATCAAAAAATTAAAAAAAATGAAAAAGTGCAATAAAAGCAAGTGGTAAAAACCTAGCAACAAGCACTATTTGTGACAAGCTGGCTTCTTCTTCTATGGAACGTGTGATCACTGGCTTGGTATCATTACCTACCACATCCTTCATTTGAGTTGCATATGCATACCTTGTTGCATCGGTCACGTCTCACCTTGGCTTCTTGAACATTGTGCATATCCATAATAAAGTGGCTTGTTTCCACTGGGGGCAAAATCTTGATCTCACTGGGGGCAACAAATCTTGAGCTTAAATCAACAGACAAACAACAGGAAGACAAACACGACGAAAACATTGATCATAGTGAAATCAAACTAGAACATCAATCACCATCAGAAACACATCAAACATCCTTGTCACGTCAGAAAATTCAAAAATAGGTCAAAAATCAAAGAATCCCTAAAAAGGTCAAAAATCCAAAAAAGCCAAAAATAGAGTCACCTTGTCGAATTGCATTGTCGCAGTTCATTGTAATTAAGTGTCTGTTCATATCCTAGTCCTGTAAATCAGTGATTTGTTCGAACTACGTGGTCTCTACATGTATAACGTAGGCAAGGCTAATCTTTGATCAGCCCTCGAGGCCCCTAGGATAGGTCTTTAGGTTAGGTTCTTGGTCAAAATCTCAAAAAACACCTAAAAATTGAAAAATTGAAAAATCCAAAAATAGCAAAAAATGACGGTTACAAGGATGATGCTATTCTGAATCACGGTTTTAAACACTTTCACATGAATGTTCGAAATTGTTTGTATTATGATTGATGTTATAATTTCTTAGGATCAATTCAAGGATGTTAGAGAACTAGAAAGCTATGATCAAGAATGATACTTTTCTTTGTCTGCTTCCTATGAGTTAATCATTATTACTATGGGAATCATCGTGGGATGTGCTCTACAAGGTATCACTGATGACATTCCAAATTCACATAGGAAAATGGTTAATTCTTATCTATTTAAGCAAGGAATGCTTAGGTCATCTTGGTCTAATTATACCTAGATGCTTGTGTTAACTTGCACTATCGAACATCATGGAAGTAGTACTCAGGTCATCATGGTTCAATTTTACCATCGATGTTTGTACTCACTTTCAACATATTTAAAGGCTCAATGATGACTACAATAAGTACAATATATATCATTGGGATGTCACTATCGCATTGTTAGGATTGCATATCTAGGTTGCATTCATATCAGTTGCTATAATGGAATTCATAGATTTTTCCAAGGCTAATTTTATTTCTATCATTAACAGATTGGGTACATTTGACATTACCAAAAACATCATTTAGATGCATGAGCATTAGGACATCAATCATAGCATTATCATATCATCTAGGCATTCATTTTAGGTCATTAACCATATATTTTCATCACGAAAAATCCAAGAAAATCAAATGCATTGATCATATTATTTTCATCCATATACATTTAGAAATGCATCCTAGGCATCAATATATGTAAAATAATCATTCATTCATTATGTACATACATTAGATCATAATATTTACATCAGAAAATACAAAAACACATAAGTTACCATGCATATCATACATCCATAGGACCATATAAATTCATTCATTATTAGAATCATTCATCTTTGCATTAACATCATCTTGCATATCATACATCATACATAATTGCATTGGAAAAATACAAAAATAATAGCATGTAGACATTTTCATAGAACCATAGGATCATAACACACATTGCAACCATAACATATAGCATCATCATTGCATAACATACATGATAGAAATTAAATACATCCATCATAATAAATCAATGCATAAACACATAGGATCATCATCATCACTGCATATATATCTCAAAAATATGTCAAATGTACAAGGATATCTGAATGTCAAGAAATACAACATCAAAGGGTGATATCATCAAAATTCAATATATACATTGTGGCATAGCATAAAATGACTGAAACTATGTAGTGTTGCCTCCCGACGCTGTTGGCCTCACTGAACCCGTACCCCCTGTTGCACTTGAGAGACTCGAACCTGGATCTCTTCGATCCCCTGGTAATGGTTGTGTCACACCCATGATCATTGTCTGAGACTAAGATCTGATAGTCCAAGACCTAGTAAAGCTCTATTGCCGCTTAGGTGGGACCAACTCATGATATCGATCCCTATAAAATTGAAGCTCCTGAGAAGTGTGGCGTATCTCCCTGAAATAATCTATAGCTCTTGTGGTCGTAGCAGCTTGTTGTAACCTCTCTGTAATGGCCTCTGCCTGCTCCACCTGTTGTCTCAGAGCATCTCTCTCTGCAGTCATTGTTGTAACCTATCCTTGGCCCTGTACCTATGCCAGCTGCTATTGGGCAACATCTCTCTTAATTGTCCCTGTCTAAATCTGACCCTATGCTTGTAAGAGTTGTGCATGCACCTGAGTCTACAATTGTGTCTGCATCTATAATTGTCCCTATAACTGTGTAAGATGTCCCTGAATAGTTTGGACCTATGTGTGTAGGGCGGTGATTTGGGACTACTATTGCTAGGAAGGCAAGTGTATGTGTACCCACTGCTATGATGTTGCAACCAAGGATCACCTCCTGCGAGGCACTCTAAGGTCAAAACCAAGATGACCATGAGGACGACCTTCCCCACCTCCTCCATCTCCTCCACCACCATCACCAACTCCATCATATCCTTCATCATCATCATCATCACCCTCATCTCCACCCTCTCCCTCCTCATCACCTCCATCACCTCTGCCTCATCTCCATCTGGCTAGTCTTTCCTCGTCATCCTCAAATGGCGGCACGGGCTCATCAGGTCTCAAAATCCTCATAAACAGATGTTGACCAAAATATGTCGTGTACTCATCACTCCTATAACCCTCAACTATCATCATAATCCACATATGGCTGCCAAATGACTGCATCCAAATCATCGAGAACTCGTCGCCAATACTCTAGTTTGACTAGCTTATGCTAGACAACTGCGCTGACATAGCAATAAATGTATGGCCTCTTGAACAGTTGGAATTTGTCAGTCTCAGGTCGTGTAACCGCAATGTGCTCCCAAGCCCAAATCTAGAGCAATGTGACTCCGGCAAACAAGCTGGCTCCTCCCAGATATACCACCTGGTGCAAATCATGATATAGGTGAACAAGCATGCATAACCACCAAGCAAAATGGGTCCCAAACTAAACCATTTGTTCCAGTGTGCGCCCCCAACCAACAAAAAACCCCTTTGCCCTCTTTTTGGGACATAAAAAGCCACCGACAAATCCCACAAGAACGGAAGGCAAAGGTACATCACTGGAAAATATCTCTAACCATGGCATCTAGCATCTGGCGATCTGATCATCATGAAAAATACGGAGTAGTGCATTCGTACCTCCCTACTCAATCGAATCATAGGTCACAATATCTCCAACTACAGGAATCTGCAAAATCCTGTACACATCCTCTGGCGTAACAATCATCTCTCCAGTAGGCAGATGGAAAGTGTTGTGGTCGCTATGCCACCTCTCCGCTAATACTGTCAACAATCCCTGGTTAATCCTAACCCAGGGCATATCAATCAGTGAGGACAAACCACATCTCTCAATAATGTCTCTCTCGACGTGAGACAGTTGTGGTATCATCTCCCATGTCAATGGAAAACACTCTGTAGACTGAAGATTATCTAAATCCATCTCCTATCATTTTGAAAACATCGCAAGTCGGCATATCAAATCAAAATCAACAAACCAATCAAACATCAAAATCAATCAACCTATCAATCTTATTGATATTTTCATCAAATCTCGTCAACTTTTTTTTTTGACTCTCACCTATCATGAGATCAAAACAACATCATCATTATTGCATCTCACCTATCATGAGGTCACTACATCATCTATCCTATCATCAAAAACCTAATCAATGGCTGAAAGTGATTAAACATCAAAATTCAAGGAGAAAATAACAAACATCTTCATTCTGTCTTGAAAGTGACAAAATAGATCGTGGAAGCACCATTCTGTGGCTTGGAGATGCCATTTCTGGCAAATGCACTAGAAAATCACATCGAGGTGCCATTTCAGTTGAAAGCACCGGACAAAAGGGAAAAAGCACCATTTTAGTTGAAAGTGCTAGAATAGGGCGCCAAAGTGCCAAAAACCCTAAAATTGACCCTTGGCCACTTGGAAGCGCCATTTCGAACCTCCTAGGTGCCAAAACAGACTTTGGAGGTGCCAAAACTTTCGGCAAAAGTGCCAAAACTATTGGCCAAAGTGCCAAAACTCCTAATCTAGGCACCACGAAAAACTTCGAAAGTGCTAAAAGATTTTGCAATTTTAAAATTCGAATTGAAAAATGTGATAAAAATTCATTTCAAAATCACAAGGGAGGTTTTGAAATTCTTACCGGAGGTTCGTATCCCGCTAGCCGATTATGCCATCGTACCCGCTCGAATCGATGACGCTGCAGAGGGATCGCCATCTTGCTTAGAAGCTCCAAAATGATTTCTCCCTCCAAACAATTTTCAAAATATAATTAGCACAAATGAACTCCTTTTTACTTTTTACCTCTTAATAAAGGTAATTAAGGGAGTGATTTTGGTGGCTTTATTTTAATTTCTTTGAGGCAATTAATTGGGTCAACTTACAATATTTCATATCGATACATACATCGTTGGAATACCATCAAATCAGGATTTTATCACCATCACCATCATAAATCAATTGAAATTTTCACAAATCATCAAAAATCCTTTTCATCACAAATTTGTCGATTTATCTCCCGAGGGGGGATACAGTTGTAAATCCTCTGAAAACACTGTCTGGGGCATTATTAAATTTTTTAGCAGCACTGATAAATTTTTCTTTGAAGTAATGCGTAAACACATCACTTCAAAGAGGGGCAAAATGTATACACTCAAAATTGGTCTAGAGAAAATTAAATATTGATTATTTAATTAATAAATTTTTATTCCTCTACTATATAAATAAATCAAAGTTATTTACATAGTTCCTTTCCTCGTAATTCTTCTATTCCAATTCACCTCTTTCACGATTTAATTAAAGTGAGCAAGTCTAAATAATTTGTTTATTTTAATTAACTTCCCTCTCACTTAATTCAAATTTTTAAATTTGAATTACATCACATTTCTACATACTTTCCTCTAACTACCTTCCACCTCACCCTCCAACTTACCATGTGTCACATGAAAATAATTATCTTTATTTTCTAAATTGGATATTTACTCTCAACAAATTTAAAAACGTTGAAGACACATGGCTTCATCCTCCAAATGATTCCCTCTTGCACTTGGCAAAATGGTTTTATTAAAGGGAACATTTACCTTGTTTTCTCCATCCTCTTCATTCTTCTCCGTCGGATTCTCCAGATTAAATCTTGATCACTCATGGCTGCCAACTCACCCAATGCCTTGGAAAATTCTATAAATTGAGTCCAATTTACAACTTTTGCATAAGGAGCAATTGCATAATCTTACTTTGCAGAATTTCACTTGAGTTTTTAGAGCTTCATTTGCATTTCAGCTTAGCATTTAGGATTAGTTATCAATTTAGATTAGAATCATGGATCCTTTAGGCATTTCATAGTTTAATTCAACATGTAGAATCAATTCTAAATCTCATTAGCATTAGCATAGCTTGCATTGTCTTCCACTTCATATCACTTTGTGCATATTAGCTCATTTCACCATGTCTAGTTATCATTTCATATAGCTGAATCTTTTGACCATATAGATGTAGGTTTATAATTTGCATTATAAATGGATAGGATACTCATTTCTTAGATGACATCTCGGTTGTTTGTGCAAGAACAAGATCTGAGAGCATGAATTACTTGGACATTTAAGATTAGAGGAGGATGCAAAGTTTTTAGAGAATTTTGTTATTAAACTATGTTTGATTTAGATAGATTTTTTAATATAATACTTCCCATCTAAGTGTGTTTGTTTTAATATAATTCACACATATTTTTTGACACACAATTTGTAATTAAAAAATTTTAAAAATAATAATAGCAAAAAAAATATAAATGTAAAATCTTATTTTCAAATTCCACTACAAGACTCTGATTGAGTGTATTGAAATGATTTTCTCAAGACTTGAATGACATGGATGAGATCAATTCAACACCATAACATTAATGATTTTGAGTAATGAAAATGATATGAATGATGAGTGAAATGATGAATTTATAGACTTGTGTAGGATTGATAAGTAGGAGGTATTTTCCACAGCATGTCAAATTATGATATTGCTATCAGGATTCAACCATGTAGTTTTTGAGTCAAACTTTTTGACCCATGTTTCATGAGTAGTGGTTCACAAGAACCCATTTCTCATGATAATGAATGGTCCACTTAGCACTCATTGCATCTAGGTGATGCACACAAAGGTGAAGCACTAGGTCATCTTGGGAGGTCACCCATCCCAGTATTGCTCCATCTCAAGCGTGCTTAACCACAAAGTTTCCCCCAAGGTTAAGCCCACTTAGCTTGCAACCCCATTTGCAAAACCTTTAGCAAGTGTTGTGCCTTATGAACCATTCATTATCGAGCTCCT
>VDFB02152349.1:0-17022 GCA_007258455.2 Sequoia sempervirens
AAAAAGTATCATCAAAGATGGTAGTTAAACAACGGAAAAAGTGCCCCTATAGCCTAGGGGCACCCAAGAATGAAAGATATCATATGCCAGTCTATGGATTGGAAACCTCCAGATGATTTCCTTTGATTCAGCCTAGCTTCGTGATGGATCCTACAACAAGTTCACAAGACATATCAAACAACAGTAGCTATTGATTGTCTGAGCATGTAAAATAGAGGGTAAATTGATGGACATCAAGGAAAAAGTGCCCCTATTGGCCAGGGACGTCCATCATTTTGAGCAAACTTTAGAGATTGTCTTCTCCAAGGAATCTTCTCAACAACCTATCAACTTCGTGATGAATCCAATTGTAATTTCACAGGACTTGTTAAACACTCACAAATGAAGATCAAGCGTAAAACACTAGAGGCAGAAGCAAGTTGAAAAATGTGGAAAATTGGTTGTGTTGAGAAATATGACACCTTCTTGGAAAAAGTTTTTCTTTTGGAAAAGTACGGAGTACAGCAGTTTCTGGCTCCCGAAGACACACCGGTTTTATTAGTCTTCAGATGGAATCATCGGCACAAACATCGAAATGATCAAACTCGAACAACGGGGGTTAAGCTAGAAGCGTTTAGCCAAAAGGTTACAAAGTGAAAAATATCTCTCAGAGGTACAAAAGTTCCCCTGCAAGCTAGGGGCGCCCTTGAATTTGAGCCTCAGAAATTTCTTTTCATAACTCGCACATGCAGTCATCCTTTGTGGAATTCTTCCACCTTCACGATGGATTCAACATCTAGTTGATGAGAATTGTCAATCACCGATAGTTGTAATTTGAATCACGAAGGGTCAAAATATGGAAATTGAAAAGAATCCAAGAATCTGACTAAGTTTGGTAAAAAAAGCATCCTTTTGGGAAAAGGCACCCTAGAATTCAAGGCATCAGATTCAATTTTCAAAGTTTTCAACTCCCAAGAAAATCTCTTCAGAGTTGATCTAGCTCTACAATGAATTTGTCAGCTTAGCTTTAGGATCAAATAGGTAACAAGAATTTAGGATCAAACAGAGGCATTTTGTCACAAAAAATGATGAAATTCTTTAAAAAACTTCTAACTCATAGACTTGCAACACCTAAACTCAAAGGTGGGCCCAAGTTGAGTATTAGTTAACAATTTTTGAAGATATTTTCAAGCCTAGGTGTCCTAAAATTAGAAGAGAACTTTAGTTAGCAAGGCATGCACAAAAAAATGACTCCTCAATGAGGGTAGCCACCCTAAATGACACTCCCACCTCCTAGAAATTGATATTTATCAATGCTAGGTGCCATTTCTTCATTATTTCTTGCAGGTTGAAGCAAAATACAACTATTCTCTCTCCAACATTTTTTGAAGGATCTATGAAGGCCATTTTCAGTGCTCTTTGCAGCTCAAAGTTTAGATTGCACAGAGGAATATTTTTCCAGGCTCCACCTTTTCAGCATGTGCTTGTCAGATTTTCATTAGATTTGATGCATGCATAAGGTGTTATTTTTCAAGGGCGGAATATAACTTCTATCTTCTCACCCTCACAATTCTTCTATTCTTGTCTTAGATTTTTTTGCATGAACGGGTAAAATTCATTTTTTCAAAAATCTAGTCAAGTGAGTTTGTTCAACACAAAATTGGCCACAAAACCCATGTGCCATAATTTTTTGACAAAATTGCCCTGTTTCCCCCTATTTTTAGGGTTTCTGGAAAAAGTCATTTCAAAAAGTGGAGAAACTAGGTTTGCTTAGCTTTCAAGCGGCAACAAAACCCATGTGTCAAAATTTTTTGGGAGAAAAAAGCTTTTGAAGCCCTACTGCCCTTTATAGCCTTTGCTCCAAGAAGTCATTGCATGTCAAGGAAAAAATCAAATTTTCAAATTTTTGATGTTGTAGGTTTGTTTAAAAAGATATTCTCTACAAAACCCACATCTCATAATTTTTTGGAAAAATTGCCCCTCGAGAAGCTATTTTTAGCCTCATTGAAAAAATTGCTTTCGAACATATATGTGTGTTTATAGTCAACAATCTAGTTTTTGAGTATCACGATACCTCAAACAATTCAAGGCATTAGTCACTCAAAGTCCACATGGTTTCATACCTCGTATAGTTGATAGCCTTTCAAGGCTAGTTTAGAGGGTTGAATATCATTGGAATTCTACGTGCGTAGCGAGTTCATGTGCATTTCTCATTGCTAGAGTGTTAACAGTCAAACTTCATGGTTTCATCATGCAACACTCATCCATTGAGAAAAATCAAGAAAAGCATGAAAAATGTAAAGTTGTTGAAGAAACAAAGATCATCACTCCAGTTATAGGGCTGCCAAAGTTACCAATCAGTGAACTTCCAGTTGAAGTGTGTAGATATTTCCAAGATATGATTGCTCAAGATGGCTTGGAGTAAACATCTAGTTAGATCCCATGATTTTCTCCAAGGGTAGAGTCAAAGGAAGCAATCAACTCAACATCACTTTTGAGTTCAGATTGTTGATTTCATGCATGTTTATCTCTTCTTTGGGAATAATTTGGTGGAGGTGGAACTTTCAGTTAGGTTTCAGTTAACTGATGTTGGTTATCAGTTGACTCTCATATCAATAAGACTTGCATGTTGGCAAGTCCAATTAGTTTAGTTTAGAATCAGTTAACTGAGGTAGTTTTTCTAGTTATCTTTTAAGTTGCACACATTTGGACATAGGAATAAATCTTACATGATGGAAATACTGAATGTTAACTCAAGAAGATTTTAGGGTTCCCTACTCCTTTGAGATTCTATAAATAAGAGCTCCTTGCTCATTTTATTTTAACTTTTGCTTGTGATAACAAATTGTTGAGCCACTTTTTCCTATAATATTGCTATTCAGTATTGGTTCACATTGTGTAAGAACAAGATTGTATGCTTGTTTCATCATGCAAATCCTTGTTTGGTTTATTGTTTAATGTCATGTTATAAAGTTGGTTTATTCAGTATTGGTTCACATTATGTAAGAACAAGATTGTGTGTTTGTTTCATCATGCAATTTGTTGTCCCAGATGTGCCAATGTAATCTTTGATTGTTCAAAGTTGAGATAATAAAGTCAGGAGAGTCTCGTACCTTTGATCCAAAATTCTCAAAGTATTTCATGTTTGTTGTTTCAATAATCTTTCTTTCAATATACACCTCAAATAGAGTGTTACACCTCCTTGGGAATTTAGAGATAAAGATTATCGTTTAATGTTGTTTTATGTAAGGCCACTTGATCATTTCCTTAAAATGGATCTAGATAATTTCTATGATATGGTAACAAGTACTTTATGGCATAGGGTTCATATATCTTATGGTGTATTTTGTATTATTTTACTTGCATACTGATAATGGATCCAGTAAGCATATATCTCATACACAATAATATACAAATAAGAATGGTTATGCGTGACTCACTACTTAGCCATGATTCACAATGTTATCAAAATATATAAATAAATGATATATGAGTATGTTCATGTTGCTTTTGTTATGCTTGATATGTTGTACTAACAATTGTAACTAAGCATGTAGGATAATTCTAATGTGTCCTTGTCTTGCATATAATATTTCTTGATTCTTGGAAAGTAATTCTGAGAGCTCCTAAGAGGGATGGAATAAAAATTGATGATATAGTCATAATTTTGGGGGTTTCCTCAAGAATGTGAGTGGAATGTGAGATGTCAACATGAAACAATCGAGAGGGTGGGATCAAGTTTTGTATGGATGAGGTAAGTGCTATCTTACTTTGTTTTTCTTTGTTATTGCAAAATAATGTCTTAAGAGTAGGAAATCAAGTACTATTTTAAATAATACATTGTCTTATTAGGTTTGCTCTAAAGTTTGTGCTTTTGCGCATATCCTGCAATCATTGCATCCCAACGTCCATATTTCCTTGAGGAATTTTTCTAAATAGTTCATGAGCCTTGTTGTTATGCCACGTTTTGCACACATGTCAAACATGACAATTGCAACTACTACATTTGTCAAAATTCTTCTACCTTTTTCACCTAACCTCAATATTGTTGGAAAAGTGGAAAAAATACTCCTTTACACCTGCCAGTTTCATTTGCTAGGAGGTCTCAAAAAGACTTTTCATCAAATCCAGCTACGGATACCCTGCAATCTGGGCATTCCATGAGATCACATTTCCTAGAGACATATTGTCAAATAGTTCACGTGCCTTGTCAATGCTTACACATTTTTGCATTTTATACCAGTGCACACTTCTTTTAGGGATGTCCATACTTTGTTCCAAAACTCCCATTTCTCATAGGAAGGATGATTACTAAGGCACAATAGATGTTGGCATAGGTGGTGAATGACATTTATTGCTTGGCGTGGGTAGGCTGGGACATTGACAATGGTTTTGCTACCCCAAACTCTTCCTCTCTCATATTGACCTTTCACTTCTCCAATTTAGTGCATTGCAACCTAAAAATAAGGTTTCCTACGCTGGCTTTAGAGTATGTTTATTAAAATGAAAATTACTCTAAGACCCTAATAATGTGCATAGTTAGGTTTTATCATTATGGAATCCACATCATCCTAAATAAGCAACACATTTTTTCCTTCCAAATGATATCTAAACAAATATATGCCCTGATTAACACTGCACACTCTTCCATCATATTTATAATTTAGCTAAATCTTTAAGAATTTGTCTCTATAAATTTGTAAGGCCTAGACATTTGCAGAAGTGGCATGGGCATTACATTTTTAGTAATCTATATTTCAGCCTACACCTTGGATAGAGCACCTTGCCTCCTTGGGAATCTTGACATTTGGCTTACCATTTGAGTGTTTACTTGCATAGACTTTATTTCAACGTAAATCTGAAAGAGCAATGAGCCTTCAGATGCATTTTGGGAGACATTTTCTCTAGGTGATCCAACCATTCCCATTGCTCCTAAATCCTCTTGTTCTAATTTTACTTGAGGAAATATGATATTTATAGCTTTAGCTTAGTTGTAGTTAAGATCTATAGAAACCAGAGAAAACCTTAGATGCAACGACACAAAGAGTTTTATAACCTTGTGCCTCTAATAGCTAAGAAAAAAAGATCGGCCATTAGTTTAGTTGTTTCTTTTCAAAAGCATAATCAACAAAGAGGGAGCTTCCCCTCCAAATTTGAAGAGCAGTTTATATTGTGCACAACTGTTCGTTTCCAATACACACTCTATAGGTGCAAATTGAAACACCAACACAAAGTAGCTAAGTTAGGGTTTGGGTTGATAGATGTCTAATTCCAAAGTGTTGGGGTGTTTGAAATTTTTGCAAATTTTGCTGAAGTGAAGTTTGGATTTTGATAAGGGGTGGATGAAATGTTTGAACCAATGTTGACCTAAATTGAACCTTTGTTTTCCAAGACCAGGGTGGTGAGAAACATGCTAGACCTCTAAAGTTTTCAAATCTTAAAGACTCAATGATTAAGGAGAAGTTCTTGTGAAATGTGTAGATTTGGTTCATTCATGAAATAGTGTAGAAAACATCTCCTTATTGATCTATCTCGATTGCGGTGATTTCTTAGGATATGTTTCCAAATGTACTTTTCATTATGATGTCTAAGTTTGAAATAGTGGCATGTAGACCTTCATTTAGGGATTTTGATTATGTGAGAGATCATTTGAGACAAGCCTAAGATTATGAAAATACCAATTTTTGACTTAAATGAGGGGCTCATGACACACATGTCTAAATCATTGCCGAACACATCTATAAAAATTCCTTACCAAAATATTCCTATTGCGATAGAGATTCACAAGATGTTTCTTGACGAACTTTTGACTATGATTCCTAAGTTTGAAGTGACGACATGTAGACCTTCTCTTGGGGATTTTGATTTTGTGAGAGATCATTTAGAGAAGCACAAGATTATGGAAAAGAGGATATTTATTGCCATGGAGAGGTAAGGGCCTCACCACAATATCATCTTGTTCCTTTTGTTCGTCTAAGATGTATGTTGCATTTCTCCACTAGATTGGTGTTTCCTTTGTTTCAAAAGTGAAGCTTCTCAAAATACTAATTATGTTTGTTTGTTCTCCCTCAATTAGTTGAAAGTTTGGTTGAATGATGCGTAAAGGTTTGGTTGTCTAACTCGAGGATCGATGCTAAATGGTCATGGGGTCTAATTGTCAATTTATCTTGCTTAAATGAGTTTCTTTTTACCGTAAACACATGTCTTTATTAAGTTTCAAACTAAATGCCTATGTCAAAAACATCATCAATTTTAGAAGGTCCATTTGTGAAAAGGATGAAGTTAAGGGCATAGTTTCTTATGTTAACTTTGGGAAGCATGGATTGAGTCCAAAAATATTTAGAAGTCTCGGTGAAATCCCCAGGGACAACAAGCATCATACTGCTTCGGCTGTATCCTGTATAATTTTGTGATTCAAAAGGGCTTTGAAATTGAAAAGACTTGTTGATTTTGTAGTTTCGGGTCTCAAGCAAGCGGTTAAATCGGAATTCTCAAAAGCATTTCATATAATCCTGTAGAGGGTAAAATAGTAGGCTACCATCATCTGAAGATGATTAATCCCAGAAGATGAAATGGAAAAAATGGTGCGTCAAAGAAATGTAACGCCTTGACATGTAATCAAAGGAGTCCTTCCCCCTATCATTTTCATTGCCCAATGCAATTAGACATGGCACTTTGGATGTGCTACTCCAATGCACTACCTTAAAATACATTTCTAATTTGTACTTGGTTAGCCACTACAAAAAAGGATTTTAATGACCATATTCGGGAAAAAATGGTGCCATACAACGATTCACTTAATTAAGAGGCCTTCGAGCCCTTAGAAATATCTAAGGGTTTTAATGCATCACATGGCGATACTATATAAAGACATTTATTTCCAGATAGACAACCACAACCAAGTTAATGACTTTATTCACATTGATTATTTATATAGCGGATCGAAATGAAAGCACTGCTTGGGTCGTTCCCTCTCACAAGTTGGGAGGCAGGCCATCTAAAGGTAACACATGTTTGAAACGTAAAATGCTTTTCATCACCTAAGATTCCTAATAGGCGTAGGGGGAGAGGATAAGTGCTTCCAAGAAGAAAAGGTATACTTGTGTCTTCTCTTTACCCAAGATCACACGTAGTGCAAGGGGATTGGATATGTACAACAAGCATACTTAAGCAAGTCAAACACATGTTCATTTTAATCCATCATAGCAAAATGAGTTCATTTTAAGCACCAATTCAAAGTGTTGGGATTGTATTGTTCAATTTTAAACCAACAAGCATAATGATGTGAAGGTTCAGTTTTAACCAATTTGAACGTTCATTTTAAAACCGAAAAGGAAATCTAGTTTGGTCTTAAATTGTGAAATAAAGCATCGTAAATGGGTTATAATTTCCACATAAGTGTCAAAACACTTGTTACAATTATAAAATGAAACAATGATATGCTCCTTCACTTCAAATGTAGTTGTCTGAACCTACAAAACCTGTTAGCCTAAAAGAAAAGCCAGAAGTTAGTGACATGTTAAAAAATAAATAAAATCAAAAATTTTAAAGCACATGCTAAAATTCAATCCCTATTTTTGCTTACTAGTAAAAAGCATCGTTGTTTATGATGGTGTCGCCATAATTCAAAAAAGGCGAGAAAAGCAATTTCCCATAGCATAAGGACCTAGATGTCATGAAGGGACATGCTATATTTTGCAAATCTTTTATACCCCAAAGTATTAGCTCTAATTTTTATTATTAGGCGCTTCAAGTGGGATTTTAATTAAGCATCGATGTATTTGTGGTGGAACAAACGCCGCTATGGTGACTCTCTGGACAAAAGGTATCATCATCAGAGGTCTCCAAAATCGCTTGTTTGCATTCCAGAAACTTAGAAAATAATTCAGACAAAAATTTAAATTTGATCGGTACTGCCCTCCTAGTGCCAAAATGTGACCAATGACTTAGTATAGGCTGAATACACTTGATCCATGAGGATTCAAAGTGTAATTGAGCCACTAAACATCAGTCCAATAAGATCATTAAGTGCAAACTAAACTAAGAATCCATTAAAATTGACATATTAAAATATGAAAACTTCAAAAACATCTATTCTAATCCATTGAAACTCTCCTATTGGGGGAGTGGTGTTGCATTGATGTGGAATGGAAACCCTTTCCCAATCTCATGGATAAATGAGCTTGTTTCGATCAATTCTATTGAAAAGAATTGACGAAATTGATGAAAGATGTGTGATAAAACATGATTTAAATGCTAAATTAACATGATGAATGCTAAGATGATCGGGTCATGGGTGGCAACTACTTCTTTAAAATGTGCCACGCACGCCCAAAAGATTTCATAGTGTCCCACTGCTGTAAATATTTTACCATGGAAGCCATTAATGGAAGATCTGAGCTAATGATGCAAGTAAATTAAGCTAAAAAATGCTAAATAAGTGCTAAATATGAATGCAAGTGAAAGTGATTTTAACATAAGTTTTCTCTTAAAAGATGGATCCATTTGTCTCCAAATATTGACCTATTTATAGGAGGACAAATGAGAAATGAAGGGTTAAGATTGCTAATCAATGTGGTCAAAATTGGGTGTAGTGATGAAATATGGGTCAAAAAAGAATCAAGGGTTCATATCAAACAAACACACTCCTTTCAAAACTTCACAAAAAGTCTCCAAGTTGGAAAGCTCTTTGTTGTAAGGAGTGGTTTATTTTATTGAAACTTTCATGGGTGAGGAAATTAGATAATTAAACCAAAATTAAATTGTTCAAAAGGAAGGAATATTCCATTTGAGGAATGTAAAAGAAAATATTCCCAACACTCCCCTGACATTAGATTTAATTAGTAATTTGATAATTAGCTGTGCTCTAACTACAAAATTAGGTGGGAATTTGTATTTACAAATAAATGATTTTAATGAAAAGGGGCATTGATATGATATTTAATTAAAAATTTTAAAAGATCTCTCTAGGGGGTTTAAATTAGATAAGTTGATTTATCCAATTTAACAGAACAAAATGTTAGCATGGAAGGGGTGAATGAACCTAATCAGGTTAATTAGATTAATAGATGAAATTGACATAATTAATTAAATAGCTAGGATAATTTAATTAATTAAGCAAAAAGATGATGGGTTTTAGGACAAAATGATGTTAGTATATCAAATTCAAGTGCATGATATCACTCAAGACATTTTTAAGTGTCTACAATTAGTATATGTGTTATGAATGAATATGGTTCTTATTTAAGTTACTTATGAAATAAATATAATTTTTCCTTCTGTAATTACTCTTTTTTCTCACTATATCCTCTGGTGTATAAACAAACTACATAAGGGATATTAGTGTACAAATCTCTCGATTGTAATTCCCCATTTCCTCTTGCTAACAAGGGTCTATGGGCTTAGCCTTTGTCATATTTAAGACCAAAAAATATACTTGTGTTTGTGTGGTTAATCATTGTGGTTTTTATCCCCTTGGTCTTACCTAGCCACAAGACTATCGCCTTTCCCTTTATGATGCAATTTGCTACTTGGTCACTATTGAATACCCACCATCAAATGTCATCACCTTGGTCCTTTGCTTATCCTTCATATTGTCCTAGTTCTACTTGGCTATCTCCATCGAACTTTTCACCTTAAGAATCACCTTAGCTCAAATCCTACTAGTGACTCCACTAACTTTCACCATTGCTACTCTACCTAACCTAGTGGCATTGCCCATAGGCCACCAATAGTGTTGTGGGGTTGTATTTCTTCCCAAGGAGTAATTTTTTCAACAAACCATAACTTTCACCTAAGGAGTTATATTTTCAAGCTCTTATAGGTAATTTTTTTTGGTTATGAGCAATTCACAACGGTGTTATTCATTTTTCTAGGTTTTCTCTAAGTATCAAAATTTATGGTTTGAAGCTTATTTTTGCAACATGCATAACTTTTACATGTGGAATTAAATTTTAGTAATTTTTTTATTAAAATTGATAAAAAAAATCACAAGGAATTTTATGATAACCACTATTTATATGTTTGACAAGTTATTTTTAATTATAAAAATCACCATGTGTTTTAAACTATCAATTAAGGATTGTTCTTAACAAAAACTACACATGAGTGCCTCTTATACTTTGTAGGATTGTTATATTTTTTACCAAGGGTTTGATGGATTTGCAATTAGGGGATCTATCTTAGTTCATAATGATTTTTATTTTATTTTACCCTTATGTAATTATCTTGAATAGGGGGAACTAAAAGCAACAAGGAGATAATATATTAAGGCACTTGCATTGGGTTCATCTTAAATGCCACATCTATATGGAATTTTCTCCTCATCTAGGCACTTTTGAGAGAAGGTTTCCTTGGAATTACAAGAATGAATATGTAATTAAATTGATTGGTCTACATATTGATGGCCACACTTGGTTAGCCATTTCATACCTTGAATACCATCATGTTGTTTGTAATAAAATTTGGGAGATGCATGGAGATCTTAATACTCATCCATTCTTAGATGATCATGTTTTAAATTGTCTTTTACCTCTTGGTGATTTAAATATTCTACCATATGACTATGATATAAATAAGGAGTTCGCTTCCATGAATAACTTTACATATTTTGGATGATGATGATGATTATGAGGATTTTATTGATTCTCCTATTCCTATAGAGACACCCATCGATCCTTAACCTTTTTTGATTCCTACTCTAAATTCAATAATCGAGACTTGAAATGTTCTCACTTCTTTAGGGTTCAATGTTATTCCATCTTTTAGTAATTTAGTTAAAATATATCCCTTTTTTTTTCTACATTCAACTTCACATGATGAGTACTAAAAAATATAAATTTGTTTTGTTAGTCATTTCTTGCAAACTTAGAGGAAACCATCAAGAACATCCATATCCTCTTTGATGACAATTCTATTTATATTGTTGTCTCATTTTTGGATTCAGCTCTTTGTTAGTTTCCACATGGTTTTGGATTGTCATACCCTTTGATTAGGCTTGGCACTCATGATTTTGTGGCATCTTTTGATATTGACATGACAATTCCTTTGAGTAGAGTTTAGAGACATCATACACCTTGAGTTTATTCCTTCATATTGGCTTTATTTCTTTCCAAGGGAATATTTTTCGTTGTTCAACATTCTTGAATATTTTTTAGCATTCCATGTCCATCATCTACCATCAACGTAGGAGACTCTACATCATCAAGCAATATTGTATAATCTCTCTTCTTCTCTCCTATGGGGGATTTATATTGTATATTTGTGATGGAAGTAGTACTTAGGGGTTATGTTGGGTCCTCATTTCTTCCTTCCTTCCTTCACTTGTACATGTTTTTCTCTCTTTTGGAGAGGGGTTTTTTTCGACAAGTTTTTCTCCTTTACTTTATTTGTGAGAGATCTTTTGTACATGGGTACCTCATCAAGACTTTTTACTAGGACCAATATTTGCATATTTGTATTTTTTAATTCTCCCTAAGTTACACTTAAGGGGTTGTTGGTTTGTGAATGAGTTTTAGTACTTAATTGGTTTTATTTTAGAACCTATTCAAACCTAGTTATTTAAGTTTACATAGTCCATTTTCATAGCACTTACTTTTTGTGTCTCAATTCATAAGATTAAGGCACTTATAATAAAATTATATTGTCTTATGTCTCACCCTTGTCCATATAAGCAAGGGTTCTCATCATACATTTGTATCTTGTATGTATTGTACAATTATTGACAATGTAACACTATTTCATTGGTTCTCTCTTGAGTAGAATGTTATTTGGTGTTACATGGATCCTTGGCTTGTATTAGTCCTTTTAGTGACTTCTATATTGTTTATATGTAGTTTCATGAATTGGTATTTTTTCTTCAGTAACATGATAGGCCATATGGATACCTACGACTATCAAGAACAAAGAGAGTAGTCACTTGTTCTAGTTACTCAATTTTTTCTTGATTAAGAAATTAATATCATTTTAGTCACAATAATTTCTACTTTGGCATGCTTGCTCAGTTAATTTATATCATTTTAGTCACAATATTTTCTACTTTGACATGCTTGCTCAGTTAATTTATATCATTTTAGTCACAATAATTTCTACTTTGGTATGCTTGCTCAGTTCATTTTGCATGCACACCAAAATGGATGCAAAATGTAGAGAAAATTGCATACTTCACTCTTTCACCTTTATGTTTTATGCTAACTATGGGGATGCCCTTTAATGCATGATTTTAGCACTCATTTTGACTCTTTAGTTGTACTCACTAACCTCAAATCAAAACCCCTCTATGTTATGTTAAATCCTCCACTTAAGATTGATCTATATCTTAGTGTTTTATTCTTGAATTAGATCATAGATTTGATCTAATCCATGATCTAGTCATCTATTTTTCAAAATCAAAACTCTTGATCCCAAGGCCAATAATCATAGGAAATGAATGTTACTAATTGACATGTACACATAGTTTCAAATTGCATGTCTATGGTTGTGAATTTAAGGATATCATCTTATGATAATTTAATTATCAATTATTAGTATTCAAATATCATATACCTTATGCTCAATTGGCATTAGTCATAATTTAGTCTCAAGTAACATTAGATGCAACAATTTGATAATCAATAATTTCTCAACTCATTCAACAAAAAGATTAATGAAAAGATGAATATTAGACTCAATTTGCATTAGATTCAACTTCAATCAAACATCAACATCATTGCCCCTCTTCTTATCTCTCTATTATAATATTATTAAATTAACCTAGGGTCCTAATTGTTATTAAGGACGTTTCATACTTCTCTCTATACATAGTAGGCTCCCAAAAATGCTCTTAAGTACCACATTATTTTCTGACACAAATATATGTCCTATCAAATCTTTTTTTGCAAGTGCCATATGATAAAACTCAATATTGGACAAAATTATTCCACCTAGATAAAATCGTACTACCTAGACCAAATCGTAACCTAACATCAAGAATCTTAGAACTTATACATCACCAATGACAAATTATTAATCCAATGCCAAATTCCATTTATCAACTCTGTATTGAAATACAATTGTCAAAATACACATGAATCTAATTTCTAGATTAACTTCAATTCCTTTTATTTTCATTTATTATTTTTATTTATCTACTTTAGGGGAGAGGGGCCCATAATGGAGCACCCTAACTTCGCGTTTCTTAGAATCCTATGTAGAAATTTCAAATCACTCCCAATTTTGTACAACAGTTTATTTGGCAACTCATGTGCTTCTATATTTCCTTTTAGGGCTACATCATCAAATATGATGCCACATCAACAAGCTTTTTGTTGAGGTATCCAAAAAGGCCCAAAAAAAAGTGAGACCGATAGTGGTGCACTAAGTCATGTTTTATTGGTGCATTGATGTGGCATCACATGATTTGTCACTTTGCGTATTTTATGGATAAAAAGTGTTTTGCAATTGGATATTAAAGTGCTCCACTATGGGGCCCATTGAGGACTACTTCTATCCCCACTATTAGACCCTGCTCCATTATGATCCCCTCTCCCCTAATCATCTCATATATTCAATTAAAACCTAATTAATTGTTTGTTTGATCAACCCCATTTAAACACTCTAAATAATGTCGGTCGTTCTATTTCTCATCAACTTTAAAAATAAAAATGATCTATAATTTCTTTGCAAGCCAAAGAAGAAAGTAAGGATATCAATTATCAATTAATTATAGCAACCTCATTAATAAAAAAGGATGCATATAGAACCACTTTTAAAAAACGCATGTCAAGAGGGGCCATCAGTAATTGCCCAAAATATAGAATAAGCGCCCTTGGTGGAGTTTTGAAACGCAGAAGCCTTATGGCGATACTCTCTTCCTTGCGCCATGCCAAACGTTCACGATATCTTTTTCTCCAAACATTCGAGAGTAAGATTTATCTTTCTGTACTTTTTCAGCAGCTCTCCAATTCTATATGCGTCTTACGTACTTTGTTTTTTTGACAATGTTTTGTATCCTGTATTTTAGTACACTTATCAAGATTCATTGGCGAGATTGCATGTTTTCTGTTGGCTCCGTTTTATAGGAAACTGGAGCTTAGAAGTGTTAAGGGAATAGACAGTTTAATGTAGGTTGAGGCAGATATTCAATTCAAATTGTACTCCCTTTTGTGCTCGTATGTCTACTTTTATAAACTCAGTCGTGCCATTATTTGGTGCCGAACCCAAGTTCAAATGTTACAACTTATTGTGGTTTTCTTTATGACTTCCATTAAAAATGGATTGTATGTAGGAACCTAGTTGTGCCAAACATCCAATGCTGTCAATGTGGTTAACAAGATGTGTATTGAAAGGTTTGATTTATTTAGTGTATAGAATCATAAATCTAAGCATGACATGAGAGTGATTTGAAGATTTTTAGACATACTTACAGCTTTCTATTTTGAAAAAAATGAGTACAAACTAGTCAGTTACTGTCCAACTGCAACGAAGTGGCCTTTTGGAAGACTTGGTAATCAAGAAAGCTTTATCATTGTGGGTTAGTTTCTATTTGGGTCCAAGAAAAATTAAAAGATAGAATAGCTTTCATACTTCCATCTATTTCCGCAACAAAGGCATGACATTCCTTATGATGAATGGATTTTGTTGATAAGATAATTGCCAAATTATTATTTGCGTGTTTTTTAGGGCAGCCTCATTTGCAATCAGTAAATCTAGACATGGAAACTATTATTACCCTTCCCTGGCCTAAAGTTCAATGAGATTTTGTGCCTTTTAAGGATGGTTTCTTCTTCCATCTTCCTGTGTAGGAAATTGATGAGCCCTGGAATTGTACGTTGCCAAACATCCTTTTCATATTCCCGAGTTTTCTTTTTGTATCATGAAACTTTTTTTGCAAACTCATTTTCACCTATTTTATTTTCACATGCCTATGAAGCGAATTTCATTTTATATTATGATTGTTATGGATGAATTGCTTGCTTTTTAAGTAGTATAAGATGGAATGAGCTAATAGTTTGAATTTGGTTTATTTAAGTTGCTTTTGTATAATCATTTTAGATTGCTTCTAAACGTTCAAAAGGAAATGAAATTGCTGTGCAAGACCGTAGCTGTCCTGTCACATCAGTTAGTTTTACGGCCCAAGTGATAGGTTATGCTGTGCAAGCCAACAGCTTTGCTGCACAAGACAACTTTGCCGTGTAAGGTAGCTGCTAAGGTGTGCAATGCAAAAACTTGTTACACAAGAATGGAGCCAAACTGCTTATGACAGGAGACAATTTAAAATATGTAGTGCTTCAAAAATAGATGCAAGAAGTTACATTGTTGCACAAGATTGTAGTCAGTATACAAAGCCTTTATTATGTTTTATGGTTGTATCTGACTATGTATTAATTGTTGTCACCTTTTGGGTAGCTATAGGAATCGGTTGATAGACTATAGTGTTCTTGTGGCAATTGTCGAGTTCTTTAAATAGCCTTAGTGTCATTAAGGAAAGTAGCCTAATCCTTGGCTAACCATTTTTGGTCTTGTAATGTCACTTTTCCTCCTAAAGTTGTTTAAGTATTAGTAGTGGATTTAATAGATTAGATAGTAGATTTAAGATAATTTACAAGATGTAATGTTACTAAAATGATGTGAATAACTAATATAGAATAACCAATGTAAACTATAATATGTAATAATTAGACAAGGATTTTAAAGAAAATAATTAATATAGTAAATTGAATACACATCCATATAACTCAATTAGATTAGCATCAAAATCATATAGACAATATTCTCAATATATTATAGAATCAATAGTTTTCAATATTTATCTGAATAACAACACTTGGAAAAGCCACTCTTACTCAAGGAAGATGTTAGAGGTATTGGCTCTCGCTATGGAACAATCTAGGAGGAAACAGTTCCTTTCGGAACACAGGGCACTATTGCACTCTACACAAGTGTTGTTTCAATAGAACAATGCTCAACACTGCTGATGTTATTGTAGCGGCGGGAGATTTCTTTCTCATTCAAATTAATCAAATATAAAATAAACAATATTAAATGCCAAGGCGGACATGATAATTTATTTATTTCTTAAAAGCCCACTTGATGAGAAGTCGCATCATTTTGTGTAAGGGCGTCTCTTTTATGGAAGTAGCCGACTCTTCATGAAAAGGCATCTTGGTGTCTATATATCAAAGGGGGACTCACATTCACTTGGCATCCAATTTAATTTCAAGAAGTTTGCATAACTCAGGGAGGAGTTCGACTTCATACAATAGATCTATATTTGCATCAAGGAGATCAATATTCATTATTACTTGTGTATTTGCATTTAGAGAGGTGCTATAATCATTGCATCTGTTCGGCCTAGTGTGTGGCCTAATTGTAAATCAATTTGCTGCTCTTTTATTCAATATATAAGTGATATATTGTGGCTGGGTTTTTCTCCCTCAAGAAGGAGGGTTTTCCCAGGGTATATGTTGTGTTCTATTGTTCATGTGTTGTATTTCTGCTTTCTGTTAAATCTGATCCTAAAACTAACATGGTATCAGAGTGGGTCTAAGGAAAAGATCCGATCAGATTTGGTTAAACAGAAATTCAGTCAGGAAGTAATGATTGAAGCCATAGGCTTGTTCGATGCACAAATAAATGTTCAATGTGGTTGCAGTGGCGATGTATGGAGAACGACTCCTGTGGTATTCATTTATTCATTGATTAAGGGTGGCTTAACACTTCGTGGCATTTCTCCTATGCCTTATTTTCTTTGGCCGTGTGGAAGGAAGTCGTGATGATTTATTTTCACTCTGTTAATTACTTAAACTCTTTATCACATGAGTGTGGGTGTGTTGGTTCATAATGTGATCTCAAGATTTAAATGGAGTCTTCAATCATCAAGTGAAGGTGGCGAAGATGAAACACAGCTAGATGTCTAGCTCATTGGTGTACCAACATAAAGAGATAAGTACTTTATGCTTGTACCTTGAATTTTTTTTTTTTTATGTAGTTATTAATTCATGCAATAACATTGGAATAGTGAATCATGTATGATTCTAACATTGGTATTTCTCTTCGGGATAGTTT
>VDFB02152350.1:0-35078 GCA_007258455.2 Sequoia sempervirens
CTCTTTGAAGCACTCGTTAGCTCACGAGAGGTAGTTGCACAAGAAAAATTCAAACCACAATTGAGATTAGTTATACTATATAATTTAAAATTGAATAATTAACATAAAATCAATACACATTGAATTATAATTGAACTCTAAAATTGAAATCTTGATTACCTGAAATATATGTCTCTTTGAAGGGTCGGGAGTCCTAGAATATACCCCTCTCAAAGACTCAAGGCAGCAACCAACTTTTGTAACATCAATCTATATATGTGAACAAAAACATGAAATTGATCCAAGTTAGCATAGAATTGTCGGTAATAAGAACATATTTACCAAGCACAAAATAAAATAAACACATACCTCTTTAGGCTGATCCTTTTTTGTATCTCCTTTAGGTGTTTCAACACCTCCTCCTTCAGGTGTTCGAATACCTACTCCTTCAGGTGTTGTGGAACTTATCAACAATGATGTATAGCTCACAACCACCTATACATAAAAATGACAAGTACATATGAAACTATGAATCTATGTCAATGTATGCATAATCAATAAAATATCTTATAAATCTTAATTCAATCAAATTTGAGTTCAATTACCTTTCCCTTATCTAACATTGTGTGTCCATAGTCTGGAGAGCATCACACCTCACTCGCACTAGGTGTTTCCTACAAGCAGATAATAAGATAAACATGAGTTAATATATAATTTCATTAATGACAATTCAAATGACAAGCAAGTATACAGTAAAAAAATGTAAATGAGTGAGTGCAAAAATACATACTGTGTGCGTCTTGAGGAAAAATGAAATGGCCCTAAGGGTGCTATCAGTCACCCATGTGAGCTCCTCCTCAGACATTAACTTTTAAATAGACCATGTAAATAAATATTAGTACTTGACACTATCTCTTATTAATATTCATTTTTAAACAAATGCAAGTTATGAATTTACACCTTAAATGTTACTTGTGTAACTACTCCAATGTCCACCTCTCTAGTAGGAGAGGACTCTGTAGGGTGTGTTCCACTCCCCTACGTGTGATCTGCTATAATCTCCACATCCTAGATTGCATAATCAGAAGTGTCTAATGGCTGATCAGGGGGCTGTACAATAGGACCCAAGCATATTTTCTAGCATGTATTGCAAATATGTGGACCCGAGGAGGATGATGCAACAGCACTAGATCCATCGCCAAGATCACCAGACTGTGGCTGAGCTATTGAAGAAGCATGGGAAACCAAAAGACCACTCAAAGAGTAAATGGCCTGGATAGTTTGTGTGGCTGCATCCTCTATAATATCTGGATGTTGTACTGGAGGTGACAGAGGAAGGGGAGGACGGGGAACATGTGGGTGCCTAACTACTCTAGCTGCCCCTGGCCTATCCTAAGGCATACCTCCACCAACGCCCTGGAAGGGTTTAATGTCAAAGTAATTGACATGATGCCCTAACAAAAACTCAGCATATAATTTTTTAATAAAGTAAAAAGGTACATCAAGATTATTGTTGGGTGGTTTATCAAAAACCATACACCAATGATCCCAAAAGTTATCTACTATGCCCCTATGCGTGCACCATTTTATAGAAAGTTTTGGTTTGTTAATATTAATTGGAAAACTAGTGCTAGGGTTAATAAATAAAGAGGCTATTTGGGATTTTTTTATTTGGAGATATTTCACATCATCATAAGACAATCCACATGCATAATATTGCGTCATGGTTTCTTGCCACGAATGAAAGGCATTATGTTGGGTGGAGAGGGTTTCTACATTTGTAATTATTCATGTTAATGTGGTTGACATACGGGATAATCGAGGGATTTTCTTATAAACATCACAAATGCCCCTCAATTGCTCCAATTTTTCATGAATTAAGTCTTCAATTGATGGCTGCGGAGGTGATGGAGCATTTGGCATTTCTGCATTTTGATTCTCAACTGGTGGATTTTGATTCTCAACTGGTGGAATTTGTGCATTCTCATTCTCAACAGCCATAATGCCTGATTAAAGTTAAAAAATAATTAATCTAATTAAAATTAGACAATATAAATGAAAATATTATAAAAATACCCTAGTTTTTAAAAAAAAATCCAAAAAAAACCCTACTTTTTAACAAAAATCTATAAAATTCTCTAATTTTTAATACAAATACATAAGAAACACTATTTTTAAATCAAAATCCATTAAAAACATTCATTTTTTTTTTTATTATCAAAATCCATTCTAAACTCAATTGTTTCATAAAAATTCAATCAAAAACCCTATTTTGAAAAAATTCCACAAAACATTTTTTTTTTATCAAAATCCATTCTAAATTCAAATTTTTCATAAAAATTCAATCAAAACCCTATTGTGAAAAAATCCACAAAAACATTCATTTTTATCAAAATCCATTCTAAACTCAATTTTTTTCATAAAATTCAATCAAAAACCCTATTTTAAAAAAAAATCCACAAAAAAACATATGAAATTATTCAAATCTAAATCAAAATTGAATCAAATCAAATAAAAATAAAAAAACTTACCTTTTCAAATCAGATTTTGGCCAAATCGGATATCCGTTACGCGAAGAATCAATTCACTGTGCGCCTGCGGGTTGTTGACTGTGAAATAACTTTAAAACAATGACTGAGTTTTTATATATATGCTTTTTGCAAATCGGATATCCAATCCAAATCGAATATCCAATTTGTAAAACTAGGTTTGGTGTTTGCTATGGTGACACCCGAGCCTAAAAAAAGTCAACACATTATTTTCGCGTTTTTTGGTCGATGAAAGACGTTTTTTTTTCCTCATTGCCACTTTTTGGCCCACCATGGTCCTACACATACCCTTTTTTTTAATGATAATTTTTATTGAGGAATGCTTGTAAGTCTATGAACTCTACAATGTTGAGCATTCTAAAATAAAGAATCTTGGAATATGTGTGTTGCTATGGCTCTGTGTTATCATTTTTTGTGTGAATGGTATCTATTTTTGGGTGTTTTGTTATTCCTTCATACTTTTGCAATTATAATTCTCATTCTAAAGATAGTAATTTGGTATGTGTGCTAAAATCTATTTTAGGATGTATCCCTATTAATAAAACATGTGTACTTAATTTTTGTAGTAACTAGTAAGATTTTATCTTTGTTTTCTTTAAAATAATTTAGTTTTGAGTTTACCTTTCCTTATTTCTAGTTAAAAGCATACCTTATAAATTTTAAATTTGATCATAGGAGGGAGTTGTACATCTAATCTCCATAATCCTTGATATTCTTTCTTAAACTAGTTAGAAGTTGTTCTTCTTTTTCCCAACATACTTTTGGTTTCTCTAATTTTTTTCCTCCTTCTCTATCTTCTTTTCATTTTCCTTTGGCAACACCCTATTTAGCACGCTCAACAACACCCTCATTGGCGCAGTTCACTCTCGTCTTCTCCATAATTTCCATCTTCTGAGGATTATTTCTCATCTTTTAATCTTTTTTTGTTTTGTTTTCTCTTCTCTGTTTAGGCTTATCATGTTTACTTTTCTTACTAATTCAATTTTCTCTCTAATTTCCTATGTATTTTTCTTATCTCCTTTTACCATGGGTGTGATTGATTCAAAGTTTCATTAATCCTTTTATTGTTTCCCAAGGTAGTTATTTGGTATCTTTCTTAGAAGTCACATCTCTTCGGAGATCCATTCCAAAATATTCCCCATTTCCATTCTCCATCCCATTGGTGCCTAACCCCCTCTCGCAAGGTAAGCATCAAGAGGAAGGTTCTACATATCTTTATATTTTCATTTATTTTCTTTTCTTCCCTTATGTCCAATTCTATTTTTTTTAAAAAAATAGGTGTTACTATCATTTATATCACTTAACTAGGGTCTTGACAATGGAACCAATGTTAGCAATAAATATAGGGAAACATGGACTAAAGTTCGAAGCCCCAAGTATTTTCTAAGAGTTGCAGTGTGTACCCTAGACTCAATCATATAAAGGTGAACACCAATAGGATTAAACATAGGATTAACTATTATATGAAAAATAATATTATATAGATAGAGTTCTGGTACCCATTACATTAGTCAGATAAAAAATAATACATTGTTATATGTTCTCCTATACTCTTTCTTAATTATTATTTGATCTCTATACATTTTTCCTTCCATATATTAATCTCTTACACATATATTTCTCCTTATCTATTACACATGTATACTACTCACCTACATTACACTCTATCATTCATATATTATTTTATACCTATATCTATGAGATGGGGCGTGATCCACCTATGATACCCCTAGTCTAGATGATATCTTCTTTTATACCTATATCTATGAGATGGGGTGTGATCCATCTATGATACCCCTAGTCAAGAGGAAGGTTCTGCATATCTTTATATTTTCATTGATTTTATTTTCTTCCCTTATTTCTAATTCTAATTTTAAAAAAAAATTAGGTGTTACTGTCATTTATATCACTTAACCAGGGTCTTGACAATAGAACCAATGTTAGCAATAAGTTTGGGGAAACATAGACTAAATTTCAAAGCCCCAAGTATTTTATAAGATTTGTAGTGTATACCCTAGACTCAATCATATAAAGGTGAACACCGATAGGATCAAGCATAGGATTAACTATTATATGGTAGATAGCATTATATAGATAGAGTTTTGGTACCCATTAATCTCTATACATCTATCCTTCCATTTATTAATCTCTTACACATATATTTCTCCTTATCTATTACACACATATACTACTCGTGCCTACATTACACTCTATCACTCATATCCTCTTTTATACCTATATCTATGAGATGGGGTGTGATCCATCTATGATACCCCTAGTCTAGATGATATATTTATAATATTATACTTCACAAGTGTTTTGTACCAAGATGCGATATGTTTTACTAGCAGATGTCTTTATTGTCCTTTTCGATTAGAAATGACGTTATAAGGCATATGTTTACACTTGACCTTTTGATCACATACTTGGCACATTATAACCTTAGTTCCTTATAGCTTGGTGCATAATGTTAATTACGATATCAAATTTAGGTTTCTTATAGGTCATTGCAGTTACATGATCATCCATCCTCCCTCTCCATCCATATATTCATCATCCATAGCTTCTTCAATGTCCTCTTATCCTTTATCCTCTAACTTTCTCATCAATTTTAGAGAACACACCCATATTCTTGAACCCACCTATCCTCTCAAGGGGGAATATCTAACTCCCATCCTCCCACTAATTGGGGCATCATGCCACTAGTCTCGTCCCTTCTCATCCACTATATTACATTTCTTTGATATTGTAGTGTCAAAAAATATCATCGATGAAATTTTCACACTTGTTTGGGCCCTCCTTGTAAAATTGAGCTTAATGGCATCTTGACTTAGTGTTGTAATTTGTTTAACACACTCACATTAGGTCTTGGGCCCTTGTGAATTAAATAAACTTAATTGTACCTTAATCATAGTGTTGTAAAGTGTTGTAACAAACTTTCACACTTTTCTAGGGTTTTCATAAATAATGGACTTCTTTATGCCTCAATTGGCTTTATTTTGCATCCACAAGCCTCATTTACTGCATCTTTTTGAGGATGATCCTGACATAAATCAATATCCAATCATAATTCAGGTGTTTCTAGGTTGTGTGGCTCATATTTAGTGATTTGGGACTCATATGCCACCTTGGGCATATGAGTCCCACCTAGGATTTTGGGTCTTGATCCTGGTTTCACACCTTTCTAAGCATTTTTGAAAATGGTCCCATAAATTATGCCTAATGGGACTCATACGCAACCTTGGGCGTATGAGTCCTATGTGGCCCAAAATTAAAACTAATTCAAATTCTTAGTGGGATTTTATCCTCCTAGATCTGATGTCAGCTTGTAGTATTGTAATTTCAATAATTTTTGCATAATTAAGTATAAATACAAGATTTTTTCACTCATTTTGACCCTAAGACTTTTGTGAGAGCATTCATAATAGAAAATTGGAGTTCACAAGAGCATTCAAGTGTTTACAAGAGCATTTGAAAGTTTCTTCAAGAGAAAATTATCAAGCATTTTAGAGCATTGTTCAAGCATTAAGCATCATGTCAAATTCTTCATGCATCATGTTTATTTTTGAGCTAACAATTGTGATGTAGGGTTTCATGATTCAAGCTAGCATTTCATTCAAGATCTATCCCATTCAAGCAAGAGTCAAGATTTGCATCCATTAGAGCCATCTCATACATGTTTGCAGCCTCTTATTGCTATTGTTTGGTGAGTTGTAACATTGCATGTTGTTCATTCATCATTCTCCATTCCTATTTCATTTCATTTCAAGGTTTGATTACTAAAACAGGGTTTGACCAAGGAAAACCCCCTTTCCACTAACAAAACAAAATTTTTGCCTCTCTTTAGTGTGTGATTTGAATGTTTAGGTTGAAGACACATTGAAGATAAATTTTGGAGAAAGTTTTCAAAGTTGTCACCTTGCATTAGAGATACTTGGAGGACTTCTACAGGTTGCAAATCAGGGTTTCAAATCCGAAAATCAATTGGGAAGAATAGATTAGACATTAAAGACCAAATTTAGATTTTAAAGTTTTAGAAAACCCTAACTATACTGATACGCCAGTTCTGGCATATGAGTCCCAGTTTAGGTCAATTTTCAAGTTTTTGCAGTTTCAGACACCCATTTGCTAGATTCCTATTTCTACACAGAAACCCAGATCTGGGACTAAGTCACCCAATCTGGCATATGAGTCCCAATCAACATTAAAATTAGTGTTTCTAGAATTTCAGAGCTTCATTCAATCTCATTCAGGTTTCTAGGTGCACACATTTCATCTTACAACTTTCTATTTTGTTTTACATGCATTTTTCGGTCATTTAGTGACAGATTGTATCATATTAGGTTTAAGCATGTTTATTTACATTGCATTTGTCTTTCCAAGTCCTAACTTGGTGGTGAACCCCTCATTAGTTTACAATCATCCCCTAGGACAACCCTATTTCAAGATCTCTTTCTCCTTTTCATACTCGAGGTTGAGATCTCTAGGGTTATCCTTGAATGAGAGTGTTTGAGTTTTGTTGTTCTATCTCCCAAGCATAGGACCCCCAAACAAAATCCATCCTTTTAGATACAATGTCACTTCTTCCAATCATGACATCATATCAAAGAGTGACAAAATATAGAAACCTAAAATTTGACCATACCTTGACCTTCGGTTGATTTAACCTATCCTAGCCATTAATTAAATAAAAATTTATTATTTATTTAATTAATTTATCCTTTAGCTTTATCCCTCACTTTAATTGAATAAATATTAATTAATTAATTTATCTTTCACCTTTATTCTCCATTTTAATTAACTAAGTATTTATTATTTATTTATTTAATTTATCTTTCACTTTTATCATCAACTTTAATTAAATAAATATTTTATTTAATTTATTTATTTTTCTTTCACCTTTATCCCCCACTTTAATTAAATAAATTTATCCTTCCACATCACCCTTCTTCAATAATTTATTAAATATTTTTTTTGTATTTATGTAATTATTGAGAATCACATGACTAACTAAGACCTTGTCTAGATTCATTGAACCTAGACACTTGCCACAAAATTAAGACTAACTTTCCATCTCATCCATCCATTTCATAATGCATCTCCAAATATCAACCATTTATATAAGGATATGTCCTAATGCACATCCTAAACCTATCACGTATCCCTCATGTGACACTTGTCACATGACCACACCTTCAATCCAAACCCCAATCCTTAATCAATCTTAGTCATATAGTAACCAATCTATCTTGGCCCTTGATTTCCCTCTTGGTAATTCTATAAATGAGAGGCCTCTCATCCCATTTGGGGATCTTCCATATTCATATCCTTATGCTACCCAAATTTCTATTGGATCTTCTATCACCATAGCCTTATGCTATTAAATTTTATATCTAATCTATCTTCATCATATCCTCATGCTAGTATTTTGATAGACCAATCATCTTAATCCTACTATTATGATACCAGTTTTATAAGAAACCACATTCTTCCATCAACACATCAAAAGAGAAAATCAAGTGGAGATAGGGTGCACTCTACTTTAGCTCTATCTGAGGAGAAAGAAGGGTTTTATGTGAAGTTATTGTGTGTTTATTACATTATCTTTTATGTTATTTACCTTTAATATTTTACTCCTTCTATCCCTCCTAAATTCCAAATCCCTCCATATAAATCCAAATATTGTTATTTCCCATCCTCCACATCTATCTTAGTTCCTTACATTCTAAAGCCTAACCCTTTATCCCTTCCATCTATTTTGGGCCCTTATGTCCCAAAACCAAATTCTTCATCCCTTCCATCTATTTTGGGTCCCTACATGTCCCAAAACCAAAACCTTTATCCCTTCCATCAATCTTGGTTCCTTACATACCTCCATCCACTATCCACATGACCTTATCTCAAAGTCCTTCCATCCTATCACAAGGAAATATTAACAAAGGCACACATCTCGGAATCCCTTGGAAAACATCCTAATTACATCAACCCATCCATACAATATCCATATGATTCATCTCCATCCACCAATCCCATTTCTCTTGGAAGAAATTTGGATGTCAAACTTAAAATACATAAAACCAAAAATCCACATACATCTAAGGATCAACACGTCCCCTCCAAAAGACATGCCAAAATAAAGCAGAATTCGATCCAAAATCCAAAATCTAAATCCAAAAGGACACAAAGTCCCATGAAGAAAAAATAAAAAAGGTTCCATGTGGATCCCAAAGAAACTCATAGAAACAATTCAAATCACAAAGCACAATCCAAGTTGGAATCCAAACTTGTTGATCCAATAGCTTCATCCATTCCCAATTCCTCAAATCCCCCATCTAAAAAATCACCCATCTTCCAATTCCATTTTGGGTCCCTATGTCCCAAAATCTACTATCTTAAATCCTCCATCTCTTCCATCCATTTTGGGCCCGTATGTCCCAAAATCCATCCCCACTCCATCTAAATCTTCAAATTCAAAATCCATTTCTCCTCCACAACTCCACTACCCCTCAAGGTGTGTGCCAATGTTGATCTTGCCAAAATTCTCATCCATTCATCTACAAGCATTCCAACCCCGATCCATCATCCAACATTCATCCCCCATCATCCTCCTTTAATCCCAACATTTCCATACACCCTTATCCCTCTTCATCTCCATCATACTATCATTTTACCAATGTCAATGAGCATACATCTACTTGCCATGGTCCATTCTAGTAGTTTTTAAGTGATATAATTAGTGGAACTAGACACTTGAGTCCTTTCTCCATCTCCATGTCATCTATCCACCATGTTCCAAATCCACCTATCCACATCCTTATCCTCATCCTTATCCATCCTTTCTATTCCATAAATCCAAAAAAAAAGAGAAATAAATAAATAAATAAGTGAAATCATTCATGTAATGGTAAAAACCACTTCTTGTGGCACCTTGGGAAAATAGCATAATGAAAACCTATCAAATAGGAATCATGTTTTTAAGCCTCCATCCTCTTGTACTATACACTTTGGGGAAAGCTTTAAATCTATTATATCTTATCCATCACACCCTATCCATAGTCCTATATCCTTCATCCCCTATCCATAATATTATCTAAGTTCATCCTCCCTTTTCCACCTTTAATCTTGAAAAGGCTAAGGATCTTCATAAACATCATGTTTCCTATCTACCTCACCTTATCCACACCCTATCCACACTCCACTATCTCTCATCCCCTATCCATCATCCTATCTAAGTCCATCCTCCATTCCTTCCTTTGATCTCGATAAGGATCCTATGGGTTATATATCCATGCACTATCCATTATATCTTACCTACCACATCTTATCCATATCCTCCAATATCCTTCATCCCATATCCCTCATCCCATCTCCTTCCATCATATCCAAATCATCCTCCCTTTTCACCCTTTATTTTTATAAGAATAGGGGAAAAATATCTATGCATACTTTGGCTAACGCAAACCTTACTTCCTCTTGTATCCATATCCCTTATAAATTATTCTTCCATCTCGAACATCCCTCATCATCTTTCATCCATCATTGCACTACATCTACTGTGGGGCATCTTATTCCTTTGTAACATAATCCTTGGAACTCCATCCTCCTATCCATTAGCTTAATCATTCTATCTCCTAGCTAAGTTATCAATCCAATCCTACCAATCCTTTGTCCTACCTTTTCATTAGATCCCATTCATTCAACTATCCTAATCATATAATCCTCTAATCCTATTCTATGAAATCCATTTATCATCTATCCATCAATCCAATCCAATCCCATCTCATCCATTTATCTTCTATCTATGATTCCATTCCAACACCCCAATCCAATCCATCCATATGCAATCAATCCTAATAAATTCAATCCAAGTTTGCAATCTAGTTCATCATCCTAAAGAAATCCATCATTTTGATCCAAATCAGTTGAAATCTATTGATCCATTAATCTAATTATCATCATAAGGATGTATCCTTCCCGATCCAAGTGTTGTTCTTATCATTAACAAAATAATCCTTAGGGTACACATCGTTCTTATTGTTAACTTTTCTAACCTCATCATTAATCATAAATAAATCAATTAATTAGGTTTTCAACTTGATTAGGGGCATAATCCTAGTTTATTTTTGGCTTGTTGTGCATGTTGTCTTGTTTCTTATGTGTTTTATCATTGTTTGCATCTATCATGGTCTTTACCCTCTATTTCCTCAAGGGAATCATGGTCTTCCATATCATGGTGTTATAAGGCATATATTTACATTTGACATTTTTATCACGTACTTGGCACATTGTCATGTTGGTTCCTAATGTTGGAATAAACGAACAATCTCTAATCCAATTGTTAATCACCAAATCACCAAGATATGATACCAATTGGTGAGATACAAGGCTTTGACTACTAAAATATGGAAATCTGAAAATTACTCTTAAATATGTAAATAAATTTTCTTAATCCTTGAAATACCATGAAGAGATTCAACTTCTTTATGATGCTAAAATCAGCCACTCTAACATGCTTGATAAAACCACCTTAGATGAACTTATAACAGCAATAAAATCACCATAAGATAGCAGCAACAAAGAGGCACAAATTTGCAACATAAGAATGCAAGATTTCACAACACAAGGTAGCAATGAAACAGAAGAATAAACTTATAACATAGTGTTTACGTGGAGAAACCCTTGCGGGAAAAAACTCCACCAAGAAGAGAGGCCCAAGTTGTATTATCTTCAAAACAAGATTACAATACATCCACTTCCAATCTCCTCTTGAGTCTTCAATCCTACAGCACCCTGTTACTCTTGTTACTCTCTCTCATAAACTTCACTCTCAAGTCTCATATTTATACAAAATGAGTACCCACCAAAGGAATTCGTGGGAGATGGATAAAATCCAATATTTCTATCTTGGGATACACCAAAATTATCTTCTTACATATTCCCTTACACTTGTCATAGGCATCTTCCCAATATAGGCATCTAGAACCAAGAATAGGAACTTACAAGATAATAATAGCTGTCATATGTTGTCATAGAATCTCTTACACCTTATGATAGTTGTAAGTTGTCATAGATGCTCTTACAAACTTATGACATGCGTCATAACAGCCCAAAAATACATTTCCCTAAGATAGGCACCAAGATTCTCCACCTCACCTCATTTGCTATTTACCAAGATTCCTTGAGCAGTAAAAATAACTCTGTAATAAACTGCCAGTGAAACTTATTCATCCCTTATGGGTAATTACAAATTAAGAATAATAAATGGAATAAATACAATATTGGGATTTACAAGGTTAATGGCACCTTATCCCAACACCTAATGTACCTTGGTGCATAACATCAAGTACAATATCAAATATGGGTTGCTTATACCATTGCAACATGATGATAATCCATCCTCCCTCTCTACATCTATATCTTCACTATCCCTAATTTTTCCATCCATCTTATGCTCTATTCATTCATCCCTTATCTTCTAACCCTCCCATCCATTTCAAGAGCACACATGTGTTCATTGAACACACTTGTCCTCTTGAGGGGCATACCTAACTCCCATATTTCCAATGACTAGAGTTTCATGTCACTATTCCTTATCCTTTCCTATCCACTATATTTTATTCTTCTTTGATAAAATGTCACTTATAATTCTGACATCATATCAAAGAGGGAAAAAATGTAGACACCTAAAAAATGATCATACTTGACCAAGCTTGACTTTACCATATCCTACCCATTAATTAAAAAAATATTTATTAATTTTTAATTAATTTATCTTTCACCTTTTATCCCCCACTTTAATTAAATAAGTATTTATTATTTATTTAATTAATTGATCCTTCACCTTTATCCCCACTTTACTTAAATAAATACGAGCATTATTTATTTAATTAATTTATCCTTCACCTTTATCCCCCACTTTAATTAAATAAATTTAATATTTATTTATTTAATTTGTCCTTCCACATCACCCTTTTTTTAGACTATAGGAATCAAAATCGGGTAGCCGCCCCCTATAAATTGTAATGTGCCTAGTAAACTTTTTTCACATGACCGATGACAATGGCATGATATGCCCTTCGGTACCACGGGGATGGTGTGGAGACTAGACCTCGTGACCTCTTACCTACAATAGGATGCTTTAGCCAATTGAGCTAGTCCCACTGCCCCCTTCCACATCACCCTTCTCCAATAATTAATTAAATAATTTTATTGTTATTTAATTAATTATTGAGTCATATGACTAACTAAGACCTTGTCTAGATTCATTGAATCTAGACACTTGCCACAAAAGTCAAACTAACTTTGCATCCCATCCATCCATTTAATACTACATCTCCAAATCTCAACCATTCACATAAGGACATACCCTAGTGTTTCCCTAATGCAAACCCTAAACATAGCCTTTATCCCTCATTTGATACTTGTCACATGACTACAACTTTAATCCAAACCCTAATCCTCAATCAATCAAAGCCATCCATCAACAAATCTATTGTGGCCCTTGATTTCCCTCTTGGAAATTCTATAAATTAGAGGCCTCATGCCATTTGAGCATCTTCTATCTTCAAATCCATATGTTTCCTAAATTTCTATTGCATCTTCTTGCATCCTATTGTTATAATATTGAATTTTTTATCTAATATATATTCATCATATCCTCATGCTATCCATTTGATCTATGATCATATCAATCTTATTATCGTGTTGTTGGTTTCATAAGAAACCACATTCCTCCATCTATACATCAAAAAAGAAAATCAAGTGGAGCTAGGGTGCAACTCTTTTTCTAGCTCAATTTGAGGAGAAAGGAGTGAACAAGGTAAAAGGTTTCATTTGCATGCTTTGAATCTTTATGTAATGTAAAAGCAAGAAGTTGGGTACACAAAGAGGGGAAGTTTCGGCAAAAAATTTTTTTTTTGCAAAAAACGCGTCTGTGTTATTAAAAAAACATGTATGCGTTATGCTTCAAGTACCCGAGCCTAAAAAAATGCGTATGTACTCAAAAATGCGTATGAATTATAATGCATTCGTGTTATATAATGCATACACATTTTATGAAATGTACAAATTGATTATTTAAAAAAAAAATACTTTTTACAAACGGGTGCCAATTTTAAAACGCGTGCGCGTTTTAAAACGGGTACCCATTTCTAAAAAGTTTTTTTTTTTTAAAATAATCAAGAAAATAAAGAACCCATATGCATTTTGGAACGCATACACATTTTTTAAAAACGTGTATGAGTTTTGTAACGCATATGCATTTTTTAAAAACACGTATGTGTTTTTAAAATTCAAAATTCCCAACCCACATGTTGCCTCGATTTTAGGCTCAGGAAAGGTTTGGCAATCCGAGCCTTAGCCTTTGACCTGCAACTAAAAAACTAAGGCAAATTGAAGAAGAATGTCCAACTTTGGCAATATGGTTGATGGACCTTTTTTCTTAATCAATCTATAAAATTAAAACCCATTAGAAAACATGATGTCTACTTTCCAAATATACAATTTTTATTAATATTGGATTGTGTTTGCTATTTTTTAATTAATTTCTAAGCAAACTAGTCCTTAAACTTGAAATATCAGGCTTTTTTAAATTTTTAATAACTTTTTTTTTGGTTAAGTTTCTTGTAAAAAAAATTATATGGCATCAAAATTCAAACAATTCTCTACACAATTAAAAAAAAAAATCAAAAAATGTTTAGTTTAGGTCCAATTATGTTGTCTGTACATGTTGATTTTAAAAACAACAATTAAGGCCAATAAAAATTCAATAAAAAAATATATTCAACAAAAATTTACAAAAAAAAAATCCACATCAATCTTCATGTTGTTAGCTCTCTTTTCCAAAAAGGGAATTAGCAAAATAATTTTATTTGGGTCAAAAAGTGGTGTCTATACACGTGCTTGGTATGGTAAAAAAAATAGGGACTTTTAAAAAATGGTTTTTATAGATCCCTATCAAAATTTAATTTCTATAATATGGGTATTTGAATAATTTGCATATTTAGAAACTAGATTCAAAATGATAACTTTCATATTTGTGATTTTTTTTAAGATTCATTGTGTAAGTGCCTCAAATTTTCAGTCCAAGTGTGACAAATTCTGAAAAAAAAAAGAAGCAAAAACACTTCCACTTTTTGTGTACCCAACTTCTTGCATCAGCCAAATTAACAAAGTTGCACTTGAAGATCACATTTGTAGGAGTTTTTCATCCCTAGAGTGTATATGTATTATTGCCAAAGTTATCCAACACTACCCAACATACTTCATCTCCTCCAGCTAAGAAAAAAAGGTATCATAGCATGTTAGGGCATTTAGAAGAGGGAGAATATGTGTCAAAGAGACATGATTTATCCAACTTAAATTCTAGATAAGAATTTTTAATGCAAATGAATATCTTGTATAGAATAGTTTTTCCACTCTTGATGAGCCAAACAACAAAGAGATGACTCTTGACACTCATTTATGAATTTTGTTTCCTAAAATTTTTGAGGTCTATTGAACCTCCATGGGAATTATTTCATTTGAAATGCTTGATTATAGTTTCCAAATTTAGGTGCAAGATAGCAAAGTTGTACTTGAAGTAACACATTTGTAGGAGCTTTTCATCATTAGGGTGATGCATGTACTATTTCTAGAGTCTCACCTCCCTCATCTTCTCCACCTTAAGGGTGTCAAAAAGGTTGTATTCAATCTACTAGAAGAGAGTGTGGTTCCCAATCCCATGGTTCTAAGTTGTTCCACCTCTTCTCAAGGGCATGGTGCTCTTAGTTGACCAAACTCTAGATCAAGTTTCCTCAACTAGAGCTAGTCATTTCTCTAGTTTTTGCTCAATAACCTTCAAGGGACACTCTTGTTAGAACACAATGATCTACTGAGAGGGGGGGTGAATCAGTAGATGCTAAAAAAATTTCCCTCATAACCTTTATGCAAATTACTTTCTTAGCAGAAATACTTTGTGCATATTTCTCCCTCTAACTGATAATGTGTAGATTGAAAACTAAAGATGCAAACATACCCACGCAAACAAACAATCAACACAAATGCCCACAACACCGGATATACATGGAAAACCCAAGATGGGAAAAACCATGGTGACAAAGTTGTTTGAGTCTATTGCTCAAATTCAGCATCACAAATGAAATCTTTGTTACAATGTTTAGGGCTACAACCCAAGGATTCTCCAACACCTTGTTTTAGGAGCCACAACTCCAAGAAACAACTCCCTACTTTAGAAGCTACAAATTCAAGGAGACTACAATCCCCTTATCTGAGCTACAACTCAGTACAATGAGGAAACCACCTTTGTGATAACAAACATAAGTATGCATAAAAATTGGTTCTACAAAACGTGATCATGCATCATTACATTCAGTACATTGTTGCACTTTCTACAACTCACACTTTGCTGTTGAAGCTGCATTCTCAGCAACACTCACACCTATGCACCTCTCTTCTCTTTCTGCACTGCACACTCCCTTCACCTTGAATGTAAACACCTAGAGGATGTTTTGTATTGCAGTCTAGGACTTCACAAAATGCATTCACTGCCTGCTACATTTCTCTTCTTTCCCTTTCTGCAGTGTCTCATACATCTGCACTCACCTAAATGCAAACCTAGATAATGATCTATGTTGTGTCTAGGTTACACACATATATGCATTCACTCTCGACACATGTAGCACTTTCTCTCAAGCAAACACACTTCTTGTAGATCCAACCTTTTGACAATATCATATTTTCTTCTTTCTCCACCTACCTACAATCTCTACCTCGAGATTCTCTCCACCGTCCAGATCATCTCCAGCTTACTAATAGGGTTTTCTTCACATACTAACTTCACCAACAAGCTTCCTTTACCTTGAGCCACACACACACCACTGTCCTGCTCATTATTAAGATATTTGATAGCGTTTACCAAATATTTCCATATCTTGCATCGAGCCACCCAAAATTTAATTCTATTACAAAGAATTTTCCCAAATTAGTTCTCTATCAACCCTAAAATATGATGTGCATTAAATGCATTCTCCTATTTGTTCAATCTGATTCAATATTCAAATATTTTACAAACTGTGCCACCTCTTAACAAATCAAATCTTCATATACATTGGTTGCAGGTGCAGTTGGACCAATTAATTTTTTCCTCCTAGGTTGGTTTGCAATCGTAACCCTGTTTACATGGACCAAACCATTGTAGAATTTTCAAGTTCGAGTACTGGCCATTGATCTTTTCTCTCACGCCATGATCCTATGATCCTCTTTTCATCATCATGTTCCTTTAAACCCTAAGTGTAAGATAAGGGGTCGTTCAAATATCCATCATGGATCTTGGGGGTATTCACTTAACATCATGTTGCTTTATGATCATCAAAGACACAATACCGTATCAGACTAAGGCTCATTAGAGTCCTGATAAATTCCATTCACTCTGACATCACACAGGCTCACATGCCATCTGTCCTCCATGTCATCACCACCTAATTCACAACAATGATGCAAATTAGCATATCAAGCAATCATTCTTTGCCACCTATTCTTCTCCGTCACAATCTGTCATCATCACCATCTTGTTGGTTCCCACCATATGACTTACATCGCACATCGCTAAGTCACTAAAAACCTAAACCTCAGAACCTCTTGTTGAAGGTTATGAAGTTCTAAAAACCTGTGACTCGTCGGTGCTCCATTCACTAATTCGCTTCTTGCTACATGCCATTCTTTCATTCATTTTTTGAATGTATCATCAACACACGTCATCCTTTCCTTATCGGGTCCCATAGTTAGCCTCACTCTCTCTCATCGCTTTGTCGAAGAGACCTTCTTCAAGGCCCTGGTTATACCGTATTATCTCACTGATGGTTTGGTCATCGGGTTGTCGAGGAGACATCTGAACAAGTCTCGCAAATGACCTTCAATCATGTCGATGAAGACCCTTGATGACATTACCTGTCCACCTCATCACCATGCCACTACATCATAATCCACAACAAGGATCTGGATTACCATTTACTCAATCTCGTCATGCCACATATCTGCATTGTCATCACTGTCATCCATGTCATTATGGTTGGGTCCCACATGGAGTGCTTCCTTACTCCTTATCACTCTATTAAAAAGACATTCATAGAACTCCCTTCGAGGACCTAGTGTCTCGCCGATGACATAGCTATCGGGCTATCGAAGAGACTCCAAGGTGAGTCTCGCCGATATTGAACTGTCTCCCTGACTTGCTGGATATGTGTAACCTTGAGCACTAGGTAGAGGGGTCGGTCACCCTCACGATTTCAAAGACATAATTTGCAACTTATGTGACCGGTTACCTACTATTGACAGTCAATGTCAAAATAGAAGAACATATTGAGGACACCATGATTGTAAACAACCTAGGGTTTAACTGATAAACCCTAAAACATTGGAAGGTGAATATAATTCATTTATGGGCATATCCTTCACTTTCTGGACCTGTAGAGCACATCACTGGAATGCTCTCGAAAAACCCATATCAAATATGGTACCTAATTTTCCATTAGATCCACTACTCTCACACTCATCCTTTGCCATTATTCCAACAATCTCCCTTGCATGATTTGCACTGTTGACATCAATGACAACTATATGCCAACAATCTCCCCCTTTGGCATTGATGGAAAAACTTGAAGCGCTCATACAAGATATAACATTGAAGCTTTGTACCAACTTGATTATTCACACAACAACATAACAACTCCCCCTATGAAATATATCTCTTCTCTTCTCAGCATACTTCACATTTCTCCCCCTTTGACATCAATGGAAAATGGTACACTCTCCCTAAGGATATGCTCCAATTTTGACAAATTTTGCAACCATCAAGTCATTAGAAATTTTAAAACAATACTTTATGTGACTTGATCACACTATTCTTAACTAGGGTTAAATAGATGATCAATGAAGCTCCCCCTGGATATAAACCTGATCACTAAGGCTTAGTGATATGATATGGGAGAAACTACTCCCAGCTTCTACCTTAGGTATTCAAATTGCTATGTAGGAAGAGTCTTTGTAAATATATCAACCACTTGTTCCTTGGTAGGAACATACTCCATGCTGACTTCCCTATTTGCAACCTTCTCTTTGATGAAATGATACTTAATTGATATATGATTTGTTTTGGAATGCATCACCGAATTCTTTGAGATGTTGATGGCATTTGAATTGTCACAAATAATAGAGATAGGCTCTTTGTATTCCACTTTGATATCTTTTAACGTTTGCTTCATCCATAAGACTTGTGTACAACTTGTAGCAACAACATATTTTACTTCTGCAATAGAAAGAGGGACGGACTCTTACTTTTTGCTCATCCAAGAAACTAATTTGTTCCCCAAGAATAACACTCCACCACTTGTACTCTTCCTATCATCTACACTTCTTTCCTAATATGCATCTGTATATGTTGTTAATGAGAAATCCTTAAACTTGGGATACCATAGCCAATAGTCAACAATGCTTTTGATGTATTTAATAATTATTTTCATTGTATTGACATGAGATTCCTTTGGGGCAGCCTAAAACCTTACTACCATGTACAAACTGCTTGCATTATATCTGGCCTAGATGCAGTTAAGTATAGAAAACTTCCAATCATTGATCTATAAATTTTTTGATTTGCATCAGGTGACTCATTTGATTTTCTCAACTTGCAGCTAGTAATAATGAGAATATTGACTAGTCTACAATCCTCCATGCCAAAATTTTTGAGAATTTATTTTTCATACTTGGTTTGTGATATAAATATACCTTTATCAGTTTGTGTAATTTGCAAACCAAGAAAAAATATGAGTTCTACTAGCATGGACATTTCAAACTCATGTTGCATGTTTGTGGAAAATATTTTGCACATTTTATCACTGCTACCACCAAATATAATATCATCTACATGTATACTACAACAGTGATCATATGCTTACCTTCAGATTTGAGCTACAGATTGCTATCAGTACAACCTTTCTTGAATCCTTGTTATTGTAGGTATTGATCTAGTCTTGAATACCATGCCCTTGGGGCTTGTTTTAGACCATACAATGCTTTTCTCAATCTGCGGACATAATCATCATCTTCTAATAGCTGAAAACCTTCTGGTTGTTCAATGTATACTTTCTCTTCTAGGTTTCCATTCAAGAATGCACATTTGACATCCATTTGATAGACTTTAAATCCTTTGTAGACTAAAAATGCAAGGAACATTCTTATTTCCTCTAACCTTGCAACAGGGGCAAATGTTTCTTCAAAATCAATCCCTTCTACTTGTGCATATCCTTTGCACACTAACCTTGCTTTATTTCTAACCATGGACCCATCTTCATTAAGCTTATTTCTGAATACCCATTTGGTTCCAATTACATTCTTGCTTGATGGTCTAGGAACCAATTCCCATGTTTTTTTTCTTTTCAATCTAATCGAGTTCCTCTTCCATTGCTTGTATCCAACTCTCATCTTTACTAGCTTCATAAAAAAAAATGGTTTAATCTGAGATAAGAGCGCAAAGTTCACTTGTTCATTTTCCTTAGCAAGTCTTCTTCTAGTTTGCACACCTTCATTCTTATCACCAATTATTTGATCTATAGGATGATCTTTTTGCACATATTTTGCAGGGGCTCATTCAACGACTTCCTCAGTCTGGTCTTCTTCTTCAACTGTTGCACCTATGTCATCCTCTTCTGAGGGAGGGTGCATGAAGTTGGTCGCACTTGTGTGGCCAAATGGAAAATATTTTTTGAAAAGCGATAACGCAAGCGCGTTATAACGCGCTCGCGTTATGTGGTTTTAAAAGCAAAAAAAAAAGTGAAAATTGTATCATTTTCTATTTACTATTTCTCAGCTCTGCCCATGGCCAAAAACCCTCACTTTCACGCTCGCATTCTAGGAGGAAGGATTTATATGAATTTCATCAACAACAGTTGGATTTTCTTTGCAAATATGGTACCATGATGACGAAGAGGTGCAGGAGGTAAGTATTGTTTGCTATTTGTTTTGAATTTCTTAGTTTGAAATTGATTTTGTTTGTTTTAGGTTAGATTTGATTTTTTTAATTTCCAGGTGGAAATCCGCAAATCCTCAACAAGAAGAGGAGGAAAATCCTCAACAAAATCCTAAAGAAAATCCTCATCAAAATCAACCTCCCCCACCAATCACTCAATACCCTCCTGGCACTCAAGAAAATTTGAGGAGGGAAATTGAGAACAATAGAAAACAACTTGAGGATCTTATCAGTAGGTTGAGTGATCCAAATGCTTCAACCACAAAAAGAATGCTTCTAGCAAATTCATTGAAAGACATGTTAAAAAATGTAGATGCAATCACCCAACAAATATTTGGATGGCAAGATAGGAGGCAGACAATTAGGGCATATTATGCAAAAAAATTATCATATAAACAAGTAAAAGATTTAAAAATTACTAAAGGTGATTTGTGCTCTCTATTCACTGACCCTAAAACAAATCAAAATCTTACCCTCAATGCAAAGAGGTTTCCTATTCATTGGTGCCACCACCAAGAGATTAGGAACCATTTTTATGATAGATGGTATTTGGTCTTTGATTACCCACCATGCAATAATTGTGAAGTCCCCCAATATTTTCCTAGGAAACTATACAGTGAGTTTGTATTGAACCAAATCCAAAATTATTTTGATATGAGGGAGTTCCAGGGGAGAGGTGGGGGGTCAGCTTAGGATAGGCCCTGTGCATAGTCGGATCCTTTGCGGTAAGGGAGACGACCTCTCGCTAGGCCGCCTCGTGAGCACATTGTGATGCCTACCGTTACGAAGAAGAGTGTCGACATAGAGACATTGCAGGAAATCAAAATTTTGACCCGGAGTGTCATCCATCACACTAGCCCTATTATACAACGCCATCCGGGGGAGTCTTCAGGTGGTGGCCTTCGAACCCATGTGTGTCAATCTTGCAGGGCGACTTGTTCGTATGACCCTACCGACACTCAGGAGGGTGCTACGTAGGATCCATATGCTACTACACAGCCTGATCCGTATGCATCTACGGGGATGGAGAGGATGGCTGACATTTTGGATGATGCATATGGCATTGGCACTCACATAAAATTCAGCATGTTCATCAAGAATTTAATTTATTAAATTTCGATTGTGAAATGCAAGATTAACTAATTTAGTTTTATTATTTTAATAAAATTGTAGGGTCACAGTGTTGAGACTAGATACACCAGTCCTCCCCTACTTATTTTTGCAGTACACCTATCAGTGGGGTATGTAACTAGTAAACAATTATAAATTTATTACATGTTAATAGCATTGTTTTACGAATGGTATTTTAATATGTGATTTTGGATGTTGAACAGGGTAATGTTGGAGGTTTCAAGGAAACAACTCCTAGTGCTTGTAGATTTTCTCAAACGTTCATGGAGGTAATATAGAATAAAGAAAACTTAACTAATGAATTCTAAGTTTAATAGATTTGTGTAGTTTATATTCATATTGTTGGTTACGTTGCATTACACATCATTCAAACTCAAAGCATTAGTTCAAATTCGATAACTAATAATCAAAAATATATAGTTTAATACTTGTACTCAAAATTTTGTTCATTAGATCTCATACATTATAAGTCATCACGTGGATCACTATTGTAACTTTTTTGTGATTGAATAATTTATTGTTTTATTTTCAGATGTTGGTGACAAAAACACCGCCAAACGTTACGAGGGCAATGGATATTGGTGTTTCCTCCGCTGTAAAATCCTCGATGGCTCTGATAGGGGAGGTATGAGGCAAATTACTAAATTTCAATTTACATTAGTTGTTATAGATGAACTAGTTCTAGTGAAAAATCAAACCATTATTGATTTGTAGTTTAATTCCTGTTTGGATGGTTTCTATAGGGCTTGAGCACACCTCAACATCAGCGTGCAAATATTTCCATTGAGGAGAGTGATCGTGAGATGGCCGTAAGTGACTATTTTGTTAAATATATCAATTTTATAATGTAATTTATATATATTAATGTCTTTACTTATTATTGTAATAGTTAAAACTTCACCAGGAGCTAAACCCTAGGAGGAGGAGCAGAAGCACTCCTCGAGCACAGTAGAAATGGGTGACAAACTTATCGCCATCGGATTGCCAAGCAAAGGGAAAGAAAATTGTATTTGAACCAGAGCATGGAGAGAAATGAATTTTGAATGTAGAGCCCTTTGTTGTATGCCTACATGGCAATTTTGTACATATTTTGTATTGGATATATTTGACATTGTATGCCTATATGGCATTCTCGTAAGCCTATATGGCTATTTTGTAACTATATTTTATACTTATATTGACATATATTGATGTATGCATACATGGCTATTTACTTTTAATACAAATATTTTTTATCGATGGTGTCCATATTTGCATTATAAATTCATGGTTCAATAGATATGAGTTACATGTATTCAAGTGTATACTTTACAACTTACGCACATATACTTTTTGACTTATGTGTGAACATCAAAAAGTGTGAAATTTTTTGTGTGTGGAAGTCAAACGTAAGCCAATTTTGCAATTCTCAATTCTTGCATACTCAATCTTATGGACTTATTCCTTCCTAGCACATATTTTGAATATTTCTCATTTGGTACAGAAGACATATTCCTCATTTTTGAACCACTCATAGCAAAGAGATTCACAATAAGAATTTAGCATTGGAACACTACTCCATACTTCTCTTGTCTAGACCATAAAGGATTGAAAATTCTTAATTTGATGCAATGATAGTCCTAAGATGAGAATTTATATAACCATGCCTATTTTGAAACTTCGCATCTAATACTACATCAACAAGAACTTAAGAAGTGTTGCATAAGAGTGTTAGGTTTGATAGGCCTTCTCTTCCCTAAGGGAGGAGAGCTTGCATCTTGAATTTTGAACAAAATTTTAAGAAACAAACATTTTACCTAAAAGCTTCAAACCTAGATGACATATTTGGCTAAGTCTATCTTGAAAATTATCAATGTGTTCAAACTCTAAAGGAGATTCTCCCTGAAAAGCAAACTTTACCCTTTTTCCCAAGGAAAGAAATTGCAACAAGTTGCATGTGATTTATCTTATTTCTTTCTCACAGTTCCTAATCAATCATTCATGGCTCAAGATAGTTCCATTCCAAGGCAAGGACACCCAAAAAATCACTGAGATTCTTCTACGATCTACAAGAAAAAGGTTTTGGCTCTTTCACAATGTAAGTAATTATGTAACACTGTTTTCTTGTTTTCCTTCCAAACAAAAAAATGTTCACACTTTTCAGATTGATCAATGATCAATAATGGTTGATTGTAAACACTTGACATTTTTATGTTTGAACTTTAATTTATAATTTTGTATCATGACATTCGAGTATCAATAATATTTTAATATTTGACTATGAAAGTGGTGGTGTATTTTTGCTATGTTATTTGACTATTAATATGGTGGTGTATTTTGAACTTAATTACTGCTGCAAATATGTATATATTTCTAATTTTTTTATGTTTTTGTATTCCCAAAACAAACCCAACCCAAAAAAAACATTCATGAACCGGTGAACCGGGTTCTTGAACCCGAACTTGGACCCAAAACCGAACCGGTAACTTAGTAAAAAATAGATTTTTGTAGTTTATATTCATAATGTTGATTACATTTCATTGCACATCTTTCAAACTCAAAGCATTGCTTCACATTGCATAACTAATAACTAGATGCTGATATATGACAAAATTTCAATTACAATATAGTTTTTACAAAGTCAACCTAAGCAGTTATGCAATTACTTCACATTGCATAACTAATAACTAGGAGCAGCTGCCAATTGCATTTTCTTGTCATGGCATTCTATGAGACCACATTTCTTTGAGGCATTTTTTCAAAGCAGGTTCAGCGCCTTGTCTATACTACCATTTTTGATACATGTCTACCAAAGAATTTTTGTCAAATGGATTCAAGTGTTGCCTTGTTGCTATGGCTGAAAGCCTAAAAGTAACTTTAGACAAGCTATGGATGCTTGGAAAAAATCTATCAAAAGCATAATAGTAAAGCAATATCATAGACAAGGCGGTGAACTCTTTGAAAATGCCTCCAAAGAAATGAGGTCTCATGACTGATGGAATTCCATGACAATCAAAGCATTGATGATTGTCATGGCATTTCACCATGAACCTCATTTCTTTGAGGCATTTTTTCAAGAGTTCAGCACTTGTCTATGCTAACACATTTTTTCATGCATGTCTATCAAAGCATTTTATCAAATAGTTCATTACCCATGCTATGGCTAAAAGCCTAAAAGCAGGTGCTTTGAACAAGCTATGGATGCTTAGAAAAAATATATCATAGCATAATAGTAAGCAATAGCAGGATAAAGGGAATGGCTTGTTTGAAAAAATGTCTCGAAATGTCTCAGTCTCATAGTGAGAATGGAATCATGACAAGCAAGTGTTAATGGTCATGGAATTCCATCACCATGAGACCACATTTCTTTGAGGCATTTTTCAAACAGTTTGTTGCCTTGTCTATGCTACTACATTTATCATACATGTTTACCAAAGCATTTTATCAAACAGTTCACTTCCTTGTTGCTAGGGCTAAAAGCCTAAAATAGGTGCTTCCAAACAAGCTATGGATGCTTGGAAAAAATCTATCAAAGCATAACAATAAGCAATAGCATAGAAAAGGTAGCAAACTGTTTGAAAAAAAGCCTCAAAGAAATGTGGTCTCAATGGTGATGGAATGCCATGACAATCCATAAAAATTTGCTTGTCATGACATTCGTCATGCCATTCCATCACCATGAAAACACATTTCTTTGAGGAATTTTTTCAAAGAGTTCAACTGCCTTGTCTATGCTAACACATTTTTCATACATGTCTATCAAAGCATTTTATCAAGCGGGTTCATTTCCTTGCTGCTATGGATAAAAGCCTAAAATAGGTGCTTTCGAACAAGCTATGGATTCTTGGAAAAAATATATCAAAGCATAATAGTAAGCAACAAGCTATGGTCTCATGGCTTTTTTTCACGCGAAAATCAACATGATTTTATTCATATTTTTTCACGTGAAAATCAACGTGAACTAGATTTTGTATTATGGAGCTATATTAAGCTACAACTCTGAAGACCAATGTAACAATGGTACAAAATAATGTTTGAGACTACAAGAAGGCATCAAAATGGCTAGTGTACTAAACAAATTCTTATGATTTACGAATAATGTTGATAACTCTACTCAGTTGGCTTCTTTTTTCAAAATCATACAAATTGAACCCTAGCATCAATAGACTCTGTATATCAAGCTACCACAATTCAAGTTACATCAGGCCCATATCACCGAGACATAGTCTAAACAATAGGAGGAATAGCCTATTTCAATGTACTACACTCAAACCCTTAAGGGATTGATCTAGTGGAGTGTAGCTCAGAGCGATTCTGCATGTTTGGGTGTGAAAGAGGACCATGCCTAGCGTAAAAATTCCTACTCAAATTCATTGGAACAATCCATTTTGTCACACAAGTTGTAGAACGAAAATTGCACCACCTTGCAACTTTCCACTACTTGCATTTGACACTTTTTCCATCAACTGAAAACTGGACACCACGGGAAAACCACTCCGAGATAACAAAAACTGAGAGAGGTTAATGTAGAGGGGCCCAATGTGATCCCATAGGATTAGACAATAATTTTCTAAGCGTCATGGTGTTCCAGTAACCTCATGTTCAAGTTTGTAGCCATTTTTCCCTTTGGACCCTTAAGGGATCGATCCGGTTGAACGTAGCTCGGAGCGATTCCATGTGTTTGGGAGTGAAAGAGGACCATGCCTAGCGTAAACATTCCTATTCGGATGCATTGGAATAGTCCATTTGGTCACACGATTTGGAGAATGAAAGTTGCACGACTTTGCAACTTTCCACTGCTTGCATTTGACACTTTTTCCATCAACTAAAAACTGGACACCACGGGAAAAACACTTTGAGATAATGAAAACCGAGAGAGGTTATTGTAGAGGGGCCCAACACAATCTCATAGGATTAGACGAGAAGTTTCTAAGTGCCACAGTGTTCGAGTAACCTCATGTTGAATTTTGCAGCTATTTTGCCGTTTGGACCCTTAAGGGATCGATCTGGTTGAACATAGCTTAGAGCGATTCTGTGTGTTTGGGTGTGAAAGTGGACCATTCCTAGCGTAAAAATTCCTATTCAGATGCGTTGGAACAGTCTATTTGGTCACACGAGTTGCAGAACAAAAGTTGCACCACTTTGCAACTTTTCATTGCTTCCATTTGACACTTTTTCCATCAACTGAAAACTGGACACTACGAGAAAACCACTCTGAAATAATAAAAACTGAGAGAGGTTATTATAGAGGGGTCCAACGCAATCCTATAGGATCATATGAGAAGTTTCTAAGCATCACGGTGTCTGAGTAACCTCATGCTGAAGTTTGCAACTATTTTGCCCTTTGGACCCTTAAGGAATCGATCCAGTTCAACGTAGCTCAGAGCGATTCCGAATATTTGGGTGCAAAAGAGGACAATTCCTAGAGTAAACATGCCTATTCAAAAGCATTGGAACAATTCGTTTGGTCACACAAGTTGCAGAATGAAAGTTGCACCACTTTGCAACTTTCCACTGCTTCCATTTGACACTTTTTCCATTAACTGAAAACTGGACACTACGGGAAAACTACTTCGAGATAACAAAAACCAAGAGAGGTTATTGTAGAGGGTCCCAACATAATACCATAGGATTAGACAAAAATTTTCTAAGCATCATGATGTTCAAGTAACCTCACGCTAAATTTTGCAGCCATTTTTCCCTTTAGACCCTTAAGGAATCGATCCGGTTCAACATAGCTCAGAGTGATTCCGCATGTTTGGGTGCAAAAGAGGCTCATGCCTAGCATAAAAATGAATATTCAGATGCGTTGGAACAGTTCGTTTGGTCTCACAAGTTGCAGAACAAAAATTGCACCACCTTGCAACTTTCCATTGCTTGCATTTAACACTTTTTCCATCAACTAAAAACTGGACACCACGGGAAAACCACTCTGAGATAATGAAAACAGAGAGAGGTTATTGTAGAGGGGTCCAACATGATCCCATAGGATTAGAGGAGAAGTTTCTAAGCATCACGGTGTTTGAGTAACCTCATGCTAAAGTTTGCAGCCATTTTTCCCTTTGGATCCTTAAGGGATCGATCCGGTTGAACGTAGCTCGGAGCGATTCCACGTGTTTGGGTGCAAAAGAGGACCATTCTTACCATAAAAATTCCTATTCAAATGTGTTAGAACAGTTCGTTTGGTCACACGAGTTGGAGAACGAAAGATGCACGACTTTGCAACTTTCCACTGCTTGCATTTGACACTTTTTCCATCAACTGAAAACTGGAAACCACAGGAAAACCACTCCAAGATAATGAAAACTGAGAGAGGTTATTGTAGAGGGTCCCAACATGATCTCAGAGGATTAGACAAGAAGTTTCTAAGCATCATGATGTCTGAGTAACCTCATGCTGAAGTTTGCAAAAATTTGGCCTTTGGACCCTTAAGGGATCGATTCGATTGAACGTAGCTCGAAGCGATTCCGCGTGTGTGGGAAAATTGTGAAACCTAGTGGAATAGTGGATTTAGGGGTCCTCTTCATGTTGCAATTTATTTCAAAGTGAAAGATGGAGGTTTGAAAAAGTTATTTGATTCCCTAGGTCAGTTTTTCCCTTGTAAATGTATGAAAATGGTATTTAGAATGCATGTTGCATAATTTTCTAATAAGTTACTACAGTGCTGGGAGTCAAGAAAATTGAGTTCTAGTGATTCCCTAGGTTGGGTATGTGAGTTTTCCTAGAGAAAATGAAAGCTATAGGTTGTGTATTGGTGAATTTGTGAAGGGAATGAGTGTAGAAAGGTTTGGAGGGTCTATGCAGACCTGGGCAAAGATGTTTTGAACTTTGGTTTGAGTTTTTGTGGCCAGTAGAGTGGAGTTACAGAGAAACCCTAGGTTTTAGGGTGAAATAGGAGGGTTTTCTAGAGCAGAACCTTAGAAGACCTGTACGGAAGAATTGATCAGAGAATCTATGGTTTTGTAACACAATTTGAGACTGTCTACGAGATCTTGTGGTGGCAAGAAGTTTAAAGAGTACTTTGTGTGTAAATTGGGCTAATTCTAGTAGCCTTTGAGCAGGGTGACTTGAAGTTTCTTTGTGTTGTTGCATAAGAATCTCATGTGTAAGCTTGGTTCAGTGTTTTTGATGATGTATGGATGATATTTGGATGTTGAGTTGGTATTCTTACAACCTTCTCTAAAGGATAGGTCTATTTGTTGTTACTGGTGAATTGGGAAGTCATAGTGTTGATTTGATGAAAGTTATGTAGGAAACTTGAATCTGAGTTGGAACTTGATTCCTTGAGCCTAATTATGTGTTCCTCCACCTTGATATTGCATCATAGGGGTGTTGGGGTGTGCCTTGAAAAGTTGAAAGCTTCCTTATGTAGGCCTAGTTAAGCCTTGTTTATGGCTTGTAAATCAATCTTTTGATACGTTTGTTTTGGGTGTTTGATCTTGTGCTTTTGGGAACTTGTGGAGGATGGTATTTGGAGTATAAAACCATGTTTCATTGACTTGTTAATTCCTTTAATAATTTTTTATTTTGACTATCCTAGTCGGTGAATGTTGCAAAGTTGCATGGGCTTGTGTAGAAGCCATGGAAGAGTGGATGTTTTTGGGTGCAAGGTCTATTTGTTTGGTCATGTTGTGTTGTGTGAAGAGTTTTTACATCATCCCCAAGTCCTATTGAGATGTCTTGTTGTATGAGTCAAGTTGAGTGGTCAAGTTGCATTGTTGAGAGGAATAGTGAAGTTGGTGTGTGCATATGGAGTATTTGAGAGAAGCTTTTGAAACGGAAGTTGCTTCCCCTACCACTCTGCATCATAGTGGTATCCAAGCTTCAAGGAGTAGATTTTTTTTCATTTTTCAGGTTGTGAAGAGCAAGGAAGAAGTGAAGAGTTTGGTATTCAAAGATTCCTCTAAAGAACAAAGATATGGCTAAAGAGATGAAGGAGATGAAGGACAAACATGCTAGAGAAATCAAAGAGTTGGAGGAAAGAATCATAGCCTTGGAGACAAAAAAAAGAAGGGATGTGGAAGAGAGTGAATCAAATGAAGAAGAAGATGATGAGTTTGAAGACATGGAAGAAGAACTTGATCCAGAAGACCAAAGGATTGCAAAGTTGGTAAGGGCAGTTAAAGATGACAAGCCTAAGGTAAAAATTGATGTTCCTAAAGATGGTGAAAGTTTAAATGATGAAGAACTACTTGAATGGATTGCTGCATTAGATAATAATTTTGAATGTGATGAGTTTCTTGAGGAGAAAAGAGTAAGGATTGCAAAGACAAAGTTGCAAGGCCATGCTTTGGTATGGTGGGACTACTTTACATTTGAGAGGAGGAAGCAAGGCAAGTCTAAAATCACTTCATGGGACACGATGATATCAAAACTCAAAGGTAAATTCTTACCCAAGGATCATTAAGTTCAAATGTTTAAGAAATTTCAAAGCTTAAGAAAAAAAAAATGGATATTAAGTCTTATACTGGGGAGTTTTATAAATTAAGTTTAAGGTCTGGTCATCATGAGAATGAAGATGAAAAAGTTGCAAGATATATTGGTGGTTTGAGGTTAAACATACAAGATGAATTGGTTTTGGCTAACCCTAGGAGTGTAGAGGATTGTTATCAAATGTAAATAAGAGTGGAGGAGAAGCTTAAGAGGAGACGAGAAATCAGTGAGAGGAAGAGGTGGTCTGGTGCAGGAGCACCTTAACTCTGAAAACAAATTTGTAAAGATTTGAGTTTTCAAAATATGAAGGCACTGTAAAGGAAATTCTAAGTCATTGAAAGGTCTTTAGGAAGTAAATAGAGTCAAAATACAAAAAAATGTCATTTTTGTCCCTAGGTGATAAGGTTTCCAAAATTGTTCATTTGTTGTCAAAATTGTGAAAAGGCAAAAATCAGAAAAAGGAACCCAAAAATCAGAATGTGAAGAGACAAAGTGGGAGAGGAAAGATTTTGGTCAATTGGAAACTAAAAAGGAACTTTCATAACTATTGTAAAAGCTATAAAAAGCATGAAAAGGTGTGGAAAAAATAGAAGTTGAGTTTTTGTAATCAAATTTTGAAATAAAATCCCCTATTTCTGAGTTTACAGCACTTTCTCCATGGCTTTTATTTTATATTGGTAATTTAGGAACTTCAAAAGTTTAAATCCTTGTGTCATCTCATTGTAGGTAGAGTTAGTTTCATTCAAAAATAATTTGGAAGGTTATTTTTGAGAAATAAAAGAAGGAAAAGCAGTTTTCTGTGTCCCGGGTAGTGATCCTCACTCTATGATTTTGAGAGTCTTATAAGGAAAATATTCTCCATCCCACCATTATAGGCTAGTAGAATGGTGGGATGGATGGTTTTTTATGTTTATTTAACATGTTTTTGAGTGGAAAGTGTGTCAAAAATTAATAGAGAAGGCGTGGATATGAAGATAGCTGCTGTTCCAAGAGGAAAATCTGAGTTTTCCATATGAAAGATGGTGCCTACAAGTTGGAACGGTTGGAATAGAATTTGTTTTGATATGGATAAGAGTTATTATGTTTAGGAAGAATTATTTATAGGTTTTTTCAATAGTGTCAGGTGATTTGGAGGTTTGTAGATGATATTTCTTAAAAACCCTCACTTGCTTGTGCTTTAAAAGCCTATAAACAAGGGTTTACTATTTAATTATATTGTTGGGAATTTCTTACCTTGAAGATTGATGATTTGTGAGTTTTTCCACCTGTATAAAGACTGTTTATGGTTGGTAAGTTATTTGGAGTTGTTTTAAAGCTGTCTCCTTTGTTAAATTGGCCTATTTGGGGCTCTTTAGTAACAAAGAAGTTAGGACAGCAGGCGTGTGTTCCAAAAAAAGTGTACCTAAAAATGAGATATGTTTTTAATGATAAAAATGGGTACTAAAAAATGCATTTTTCCTATAGAGATTCATTATGGTTTGCAAGTTACACCCGATTTGGTGTTTTGGCAAATTTTGGCCTTTTGAATGCAAGAAACTAAGATTTTGTGTAGACAGTGATTTGAGTGTTTGGTTTGGGTTTTTAACTATCTAAATGATGATGAAAAATGTGACTCAAGGTCTGGAAGAAGTCTTGAAGCAAGGTTTTCCATTTTAATGTCTTGAACAATGTGGAATCATGGTGTTTTGAGTAAGCAAAATGGTGTTTTGACTGCTAAAAGTAAGGAATATGATAAAACAATGTTTGTGAATATGATCTTGGTATTGTTTCAATTAGAATGATGATGATTACAGTGTCATGGAATTCTAATAACAGGTTTGAAGGGAGAAGTGAATGAGTGGTGGTCTTTTTGCCTTGATTGAATCAAGTTAAATGGATGGTAATAGTGAAAGTTGCAGTGATTCAAAATTTCTAATAGTGTTATGATGAATTTGATGAAAGTGTGGATTACTGATTTGAAAAATTGATGATTGGTAGCCTTGTAGTCCAAAGTGAATTTGATGGATTTAGTTGAGTTGATAAGTGAAATTGGTGAAATGAATAGTGAATTTTGAAGAATTTGTCAATTGATCTTCTCCAAGATGAGTTTGGGATAGAAGTTCCTTGTGTTCGTGTTGTTTAGCAATTGATATTGCATCAAATTGGTATCAGAGTTGGTTTTTCAATCTGATATTGCATCATGGTCCTAATGTAAGAGGAAGAGGAATGATTTCTACATCAAAGCAGCCAAATGAAGATCAAGAAGGAGCAAACAAAGGTAAAGATCACAATGTTGATTCTAGAGGTGGTTTTGGTTTTAGAGGTAGAGGAAAGTATAGTGCTGGTAGAGGTACTAATGATTTTGTAGGAAGGTGCTACACATGTAATGAGTTCGGCCATCCTTCATGGAAATTTCCTAAGAGGGTTGGTAGTTCATCAAGTGGAGACAAAAAGATTGATAGGAGAGCATAATTGGTTCAAGAGGAGTGTGAAAGCCATTATTCTGCAAGTAAGAAGGTAGATCCTAAAGTAGGGGAAATGTTGATGGTGAGAAAGACAATCTTGAAAGCAGAAAAAGAGGAAGCACCTTTGCAAAGTAAAAGTCTCTTCAACACTAATTGTAAGTGCAAGGACAAGGTATGTAGAGTGGTCATTGATTCTGGCTCAACTGAAAATATGGTGTCAATGTGAAATGGTAAACAAGTTAGGCTTGAAAAGAATTCCTCATGAATGTCCTGATAAAATTTCATGATTAAATGATGACCAATCCTTATTGATGAATGAAAAGGTCATTGTAGACTTTCAAATTGGTGTTTATCATGATAGTGTTGTTGTTGATGCGCTTCCAATGGATTGCTATCATCTCCTATTAGGAAGACCTTGGAAAAATGACAAGAGGGCATTGTATGATGGTAGGGAAAATACCTACACCATAGTCAAAGATGGTTATTCTTTTGGTTTAACTCCTCTTGTAGAAGATATCAAAGGTAAAGAACAAGTAATAATGTGTGGCAGGAAGGAACCTATAAATTTAATGAAGGATAAATTTTTTTTTGATGTTGTTACCTATCCTAGGACTAATAATGTAGGGGTGGCAGGTGTGACTATAAACACAGGGGTGAAAAGTGCTTTGACAAGGAATTTGCATGAAAGTATTGTTGTAGGGACAATTGAATGTCCTGTAGTTAAGAGTAAAGTTAAGAGTAAGGAATAGGTTTCAAATCATCTTAGCATTCGTACAGACTATACAACAACAAGAAAAGTGAGAAAAAACTAGTAAATTTCTAGAAAATAACATTCTTATTGATCAAAAAATGGGTTACAAATCAACCAAAAACCTCTCCTTCGAGGCATTGAAGGTTATTATACATGTAAATCTCATTACAATGCCTTAGGTATGAGCTGTTCTCATAGATATTTTACAATGTCACTCATGTACATTTGAGATTCTCTTCTAATGTCTACATCATAAGTTCTCATTTAGAGGTTAACTTCAAATGAGTAACTTGAGATTCCCTTGCAAAGATTCACACGTTATTTTATAATGGCTTCAAATCAAAATTGAGATTTGTCAAGATCATCAAAATGAGGATGTTGCATTGCTTTTTTGGCTAAGATTCTCTTTGATGGCTCAAAAATCAGCATTTTCTGCAAGGAGGGACCAATCAAGTTTTACTAGTTTAGTTACAGATACGCAAAGGAAAAGAATAAAAATAAATAGCTCATCCAAAATAAATGGAAGGAACTTACAGATAGGCATGGCAGTCTCTCAACTTAGTCAGTCTTGGTCATACATCTTCACTGGGAGTTCCAAGATACCTATTGCACACAACACCTCTCATGAATATAATTTCTTGAAATTCGAGATGCTCTTATAATTTCTACATCATAGGTGGTCATGATAAGGTTAAATTCAAATGAATAACTTGAAATTGCCTCACCAAGCTTCGCACACACTTTTGTAATGGCTTAAAATCATAATTGAGATTTTTCAAGATCATCAAAATAAGGATGTTGCATTGCTTTTCTGCTTTAGATTCTCTTGGATGGCTCATAAATCTACATTTTATGCAAGGGGACACCAATCAATGTTTTCCTGGTTACATATAGATACACAAAGTAAAATAAGATGATAGCATTGGCATCAACCAAATTGACGTGGATACAAGTATAAATTAATAAGAACCATTGTGCATATACTTACAAATTAATCCAATAAACCATCTGGGTCTGCTCTACTCTTTATTGTGTCAAGTATTGCCTCATGGTCAGACTCACAGACCTTCCACAAGGTCTTGTTCCAAGGTCTACCCCAATATTTGGTCAAACGAACATTGGATGCCACGACAAGGTTTGAGTAATGAAGAATCTTACGATGCTTGTCAAATTCCTCAAACAACCAATGTTTAACACTCTTATGTGGGTACCTTCTCAGCCACATTCCAGTAACAACAACTGAGCCTGTAGGGTATTCGATGTTTTCTCCATCTATAATTTGGGCTTCCAATTTATTTTTTGCCTCAACACAACGACACAAGTAATAGTATGTTCCCTCTTCGTTGTCTTCATCTGCAATAACTGCATAAACATGCCCTGCATTTATATGTGTAGCATATCTCTTGAAATTAGTTAACATTATGAATACAGTACAAAGTAAGATAACAATATGGAATTTCAAATACTAAGCAAGTAGATATATTACCTGGTTGAACTAGATCTGATACATGATCAAAGTCGACCGATGATTCCATATGTGTTAGTTCCAATGCCATCAGAGGGCAATACGTGTGAAGTGGGCTAAGATAACTTGTCAACCCACTCCAGTGACTCACAATTATTCCAAGTTGCATTGTACATGAAGAACAAAAGCATGCCATCTTACGTGTATTGATACTCCATGAACCTGCATTTGAGCTAAGGAAAGAGTGCAACTCACTCGATCTTGTTAGTGTACAATAATCCTCATATGGTGCAATGTTATTATCATCCATCAACAAAAAAAATCTACG
>VDFB02152350.1:35178-65888 GCA_007258455.2 Sequoia sempervirens
CAAACTCTCCAACTCTCTCCCACTCTCCCACTCTCCCACACTCTCTCCCACTCTCGCACTCTCTCTCTCCCACTCTCTCCCATAAGCATACATACATACATGACACACTAGCATACATATACATACAAACATACAAACATATCAACAAACATTTAATAAAGTTGCATTTAACTAAAGGAAGACATAATGCGAGCGCGGTATGTGTTGCTAGAAATGCTCCCCGAAGAAAGGAAAAATGTCAAAACTAACAAATAACGTGAGACACGAGCACATTATAACGCGCTCGCGTTATATTTTTATTTGGGAATCCCCAAGCCTTAGCTTTGGTATTTTCCTTGGAATACCAACCCAAAGGCTTGGAGGGCATTCCCAAAGACCAGAGACGTGTTTTTGTAAAATTCTACAATTTTTCACATAATCGGGTTCGTGCTCACCGTCAAGATTGCATCTGGTTCAATATCGACAAAATAGAACACATGGGTAATGTTAGGTTCTCTCTTAACTTTCCAACGATGTAATTTTTTTCACGTTCTGACAATGTTAAGCCTTTCATCCATAATTTATTTTGTTTGTATGTCCATTTTTCTTCAAAAAGTAGTGTTTGGTGTTTTTTTCGCTATAAATTAACTGTTCATCAAAATTTGAAATAAATTACATTTTTAGAAACTAGACTCTATTCTACAAATTTAAAAAATAAAAAATAAAAAAAAATCTATTACTTTCAAAAATTTCTAGGGGGAGCATGGCCAAAATTCTGCTTTTTAGGAAGTGCCCACTTAGAAAATTAGTAAAAAATAAAATATTCATTAAAAAATTATCATAAAAATCGTGCATCAACTACATACTATTAGCTAACTTCTGACCATAGCGATTTTAAAATACTACAAAAAATTTCACCATGCTAGGGTCGTACAAGAGCTACTATGTTATGTTTTTCTGACAAAAACAACAACAATTTGTGTACATCCCTCTTTTGAACCCCTTAATCTCAACCATTTTCAAAATAAATTAGTAGTTTAGAAAGTAGACTCAGAGCACTTCGATCCTTGTTTTTGTTCCATCTCAAAATTTTGAGTGCAGCTATCCTTAATTTCACGTCCAAGGTCAGTATTTCCTAATTTCAGAAAAAAAGTGGCCACTTAAGCCCCCTTTTTGGGAACCATCTTGGTGCACTTACCCCTGACTCAATTTCAAGGTTTTTTCTGCTATCACTTACCTTGATTTGCATTTTCATCCACCTTGACATTTTCACTCCAAAATCTTGTGCATTCTCTTATTATAGCACTTGTAGGCTTTGCTTTGATTGGAATATCCTAAGAATATCCCTTCATCTCATCTAGAATCAAAGCTTCCAAAGTTATCATATTCACACTTAATGTGGAATTTGCTACCAAACACCTTAAAATGCTTGAAAGATGCAGGCCTTCCAAACCATAACTCATATGGAGTCTTGCCAGTATTTCATCTTATAAGAACTCTATTCTGAATATGTATTGTTGTATGTACAACATCCTTCCAAAAAGTATCTGCTACGTTGGCCTCATTTAACATTGCTCTAGCCATATCTTTCACAATTTTGTTTCTTTGTTCCACCACTCCATTTTGTTGTGGTGTTCTTGGGGTAGAATTTTGTCACTTGATTCCATGATCTTCACAATACTCCTTGAATTCACTTGACATAAATTCTTCACCTCTTTCTAACCTGAGACACTTAATTCTTCTCCCGGTCTCATTTTCGACCAGTTTCCTAAATTTTTTGAACTTCTCAAATGCTTTTGCTTTCTCCTTTAGAAATGTGACCCATTCCATTCTAGTATAGTCATCAATCAACAACATAAAATATCTCTCACTAAGCAGCCCTCTTGTCCTTGTAGGACCACATAGATCAGTAAGTATTATCTCCAAGGGCTTTGCAGTTGAATAATATTTCGTAGGAAACTTAAACTTTGTTTGTTTTCCCTATGGACATCCTTGGAAGATTGTATTTTTAGGCTTTGCAATCTTAGGCATATTCCTTACCAGACCTTTTGAACTTATCTCTATCTGACCAACCTTCCTCTCAAGAATATGTGAACCATTGTTCACCTTGGTGGACATATTCCTTTTCTTACTATGTGCTTTTGGTCTTAGATGATTCATTTTATAGTCCTTAGCTATGTGACCAAAGTTATCACATTTGTAGCACATTATGTTCATATTTACAATAGGAGCAAATGAATTTCTATTTACATGTTTTGTGCTCCTTCTAGGTGCAACTCTACACTCACTAGCCTTATGACGAAACTGATTGCAAGCATAACAATATCCATAAAAATATGAGGAATACCTAGTCATAGCGTTCCTCTGAATAGGATGAGGAGGTCTTCTTTGATTTGACATCTTTACATATCTCATCCTTTTGATTACATTTGCAGTAGTTCCCACAATGTTTTGTCTTTTTCTTTGATGCCTTGGGATTGATTTCTTCATCTTCTTCTGTGCTACAGTCATCTTCTTCTGATAATTAGGAACTAATTTTTCCATCCTCTTGCATGCATTCAATTTATTCTCTTTTGGTGCTTTCTTCATTTTCTTATCTGCTACAAAATTATCATACAATTTGGCAGATGCATTCTTGGCTGGGATTTTACCTTTTTCAAAACTAAGACCAAAATTTTCTCTTGATTTTGATGGCTTTTGTGAACTAACCAGTTCATCTAGTATTGTTGAGCCACCCTTCAAGTTTAGGCCTTTATCAATTTGCTCTTTAGCTTTTTCTAAGTCTTTTCTCAAGGCCATTATTTATGCCTCCAACATCATGCACTCCTTTGATTTAGTCTGTAGTTTAGAGTTAACTAGATCTTCTATTCTCTTTGCTTCTTCCTTTGTTGGATCCCACCAGATACACTGTGGGCACCGTCAAATCTTCCTCGTTCAATCTCTACTATTCACTGCTACCAATAGTTCATGGCATGCATACACCATCTTCCACTATTTGGTCCCACCATCTTCATCAATGGTCATCATCCATTCACCTTTGTCGCCTTCCTGTCAGGTCTAGCGATCAACATTACATTCTCTCATCACCATATCGTAGAGACTAGCTTCATAGTCCTGGTGATATCACATTGTCTGCCCAATTGAGGATTATCATCGCTACATCATAGAGACTACCTGAAGAGTCCTACTAATGATAGTATTTCACTCCGATGAAAACAACACCCAATACATCATTCTAATGTTGGGTCCACACACTGTCATCACATGTCACCATCCACTATCGCTTTCTGCCACGGTTGTTCTTTCATTCATTTTATGACTGTATCACTGATGCATGTCATCCTTTCCTTACCGGGTCCCACAATTAGCCTCACACTCTCCCATCACTCTATCGAAGAGACCTTCTTCAAGGTCCTGGTGATACCATATTGTCTCACCGATGGGTTGGTCATCAGGTTGTCGAGGGGACATTTGAACAAGTCTCGCCAATGACCTTCAGTCATGCCAATGAAGACCCTTGATGACATCACCTATCCACCTCATCGCCATGTCACTGCATCGTAATCCACAACAAGGATGTGGATTACCATTTACTCAATCCCATCATCATTGTCATCGATGTCATTATGGTTGGGTCCCACATGGAGTGCTTCCTTTCTCCTTATCACTCTATCAAAGAGACGTTCATAAAACTCCCTTCGATGACCCAGTGTATCACTGATGACATAGCTATTAGGTTGTCAAAGAGACTCCAGGGTGAGTCTTGCCAATATTGAGTTGTTTCCCCAACTCGTTGGATATGTGTAACCTTGAGCGCTAGGCAAAAGGGCCAGTCACCCTCACGATTTCAAAGACATAAGTTGTAACTTATGTGACCAGTTACCTGTTGTTGACAGTCAACGTCAAAATAGAACATATTGAGGACGCCATGACTGTAAACAACCTAGGGTTTAACTGATAAACCCTAAAACACCTAAAGGCGAATATAAATTTTTATTTCCGGGCGTATCCTTCACTTTCTCGACCTACAGAGTACACCACTAGAATGCTCTCGAAAAACCCATATCGAATCTGGTACCTAATTTTCCATTAGATCCACTGCTCTCACACTCATCCTTTGTCAAATTTATGCCAACAATCTCCCTTGCATGATTTGCACTTTTGACATCAATGGCAACTATATGCCAACAACTCCTAAAGAAGAGGGTGATCTCACTAGCTAGGAGCCTATCAATGATACTCCTACCTCCAGTGATATTTTTTATGATAAGGAACCCCCTTCTATTGATGTTGCATTAGCTACATAGTTTTTTTTTGTTTTGTTAAGTTTAGACTTTTCTCTTTGAAATTTTGTCTTTGATTTGGACTTGATCTAATTAAACTTTTGAAAGTGTGCCTTTTTACTACCCATTTTTTAAAATTATACTATTATCTTTTTAGTCAATTCAAAAAATTATATAAACTTACATATAAGCTTTATTAATGAATTTCTCTAGTCAAATCTCTGTTTTGTTATGTATTTTGACTTCATACAACCATAGAAATACAAATATTTTGATGGTTTAGAAATAAAAATCTAAATCTCAACTAAGCTCTTAACTTGTTTTCCTTGTAGTATTTTACATTTAGCTGGCCAACAACCATTCTACGATACTCAGGAGGAAAGATCAGATAATTTTATTTTTTTGAAGTTAGGGGAGAGGGGCCTATAGTGGAGCACCCTAACTTCGCATTTCACAAAATCCTACGTGGAAATTTCAAATCACTCCCAATTTTGTACAACAGTTTATTTGGAAACTCATGTGCTTCTATATTTCGTTTTAGGGCCACATCATCAAATATGATGCCACATCAACATGCTTTTGTTGAGCTATCCAAAAAGGCCCAAAAAAAAGTGAGACTGATAGTGGTGCACTAAGTCATGTTTTATTGGTGCGCTGATGTGGCATCACATGATTTGTCACTTTGCGTACTTTATGGATAAAAAGTGTTTTGCAATTGAATATTAAAGTGCTCCACTATGGGGCCCATTAAGAACTACTTCTATCCCTGGACACTGCTCCATTATGAACCCCTCTCCCCTAGTACACGTTTAAATTGAGCAGAATTATGATATCAATGGGCATAACCCACAAGCAAAGACCAAGCGTCCCTCCGAAAATATAATACCTTAAGCAAAGCCAAGCGTCCCTTAGAAAAACTTAAAACGTGTATATCTTTCACGTGCAAAATCCACAGCAGGACAAAATTGGTGTGGGCATCTCTACTTGTATTATTTAATATGATGTCCTTGTTTGCGGATTTGCCATTTTGGGTTTGTGTTTTGTCTTTACTTCTCAATTTAGAAGTACCATTAACAGTGGGACATGGCAATGGCATCCATGGATTGTACTCATCATTTTTCTCTTCATAACCAACTATTAGAGAACTTGCCTGAGGTTGATTTGGATAGCTTTTTTGCAGAGGCGGATGAGATCGAAAGCAAACATGGTGAAAGCACTGAGACAGAAAGCACGCCTCCCTTGGACTCTGAGGCTGCAAAGAGATGGAAAAGAATTCAATCCATAGTCTTTTCTGAAAAAATAAGAAGAAAACGAATGAGGGAATGCTTTGCAACACTCACCCCACCACCATACTACCCACAGTTCCCACCAACAAGGTATTGGATAATGCTGCTTCCAGTGCTTAAGTTTTTCGCATTTTTCAGATTTTTACTTTCAACTTTCTATAATTATTTTGATGATTGATCATAGAGTGTGATCTAAAGCGTTATGTAAGTTTTATACAATTGAATCTAGAAATTACAATATCAAATAATACGGACTGTAGAAATCTGATGTCTTTAATCAGATCTTCTAATCAAATTTGTTGGTTGTCCCAGGTTGCAAGATACTGTTTAATCGAAGAAACCAGCAAATACATCGAGCAACTCCATGAGCAAGTCGGGGAGCTGAAGCAAAAAAAAGAGAGGTTATTAGCCAAGAAAACCAGCTATGAAATGAAATCGCCTTCCACAGATGTTAATGTGGGCGTGGAGGTGTTTGGCAATGAAGTGATCATACGAATTACCAGCTCAGAAATGCCAAGTGGCATGTCGAAGATTTACCAATCCATTGAAGCTCAACATCTCGACATACAAACTGCTGATTTTTACGCAGATGATTGCATCGTCTTTCTTTACTTTCGAGCCATTGTAACCTTCCATTCCTCTTTCTCATTAAATGGGGAACATTAGTTTTTATGATTAAATGGGAGAGTTTCTGTTTTTATGATATCTCTAAACAATCTGGTTGTTGTGATGGACAGTGTTGCGCTGGGGTTTCTACGCAGCTCGGCTGGGCTTAAAGATCACACACTAAGCCTTTGACTGCTTAGGTGGTTCTTGTGGGGCCCATTGAATCCGTTGCCACTTGCCAGTTTCCGTTCCCCTAAACTGTCCCGTTAACCGTCAGAGTGAGCAGTCAAATCACCGTTGCATCAGCCAAACCAAATTCAAATCACTGTTGCCGCGCTGGGAAGTTTGAATGGATTAATAGAAAGAGAGTCTCTGTGATTATTGCAGCGAATGGAAGGCATTGATATCTTCAGGAGGCAGTCGCACTATGACACCATTTGCAACAAGCGGGTTTCCAACCGGATCTGCCGAAATGGGAGCTTAGGAATAGGGTATACGTATCCATCGAAGGATAAAGGATAGAGAAGTTTTGTCAGATGTTGTAGTTGGAAATGCTCGGGTAGACATGTATCCAAAATGCGGAAGCCTAGACAAGGCACGTGAACTGTTTGACCGAATGCTTTAAAGAACTGTGGTCTCATGGAATGCGATGGTTGCAGGATATACGCAAAATGTATTTGTTGAAAGGCTTCAGGAATTTCCAAGCAAATGCAATTGGCAGGTGCAAAGCCAGACTTCGCAACCTCTGCCTGAAGCCTCCCTGCTTGTGCCAAAAATGGGAGCTTTGGAGAAGGGTATGGAATCCGTCCAAGGATAAGGGACACGGGAATTTTGTCAGATGTTGTAGTTGCAACTAACCTGGTAGACATCATAGACAAAGGGGTGTGAACTATTTGACAGAATACCAAAAAGAAATGCGGTCTCCAGTCCTCGACGTCTCCAGTCACGTCGTTACCAATTTCGCCTGTCTACATATGGGCAATTTCCTCTTCGATCTGTGGGTGTATCCCCATAATATCTCCCGTATCATGGCAGGATCCAAATTTGGTGTTCAATTTGATTATCAATAAATATGTGATTTCTTATCACCTGCTTGTTAACAATGGAGGTGAGGTCGCATGTGCGTGCATGGGTGAGGAGGGTAATCAACATCGCTGTCAAGAAGAAATGATCAACCGGATAAAGAGCTTGTTTCCAAAGTGCTCGGATGCGATGGCTGACGCTATCGGTAAAATCGTCGGGACTGAGTACTGGAACGGCGAACACATCCATGACATGGATATCTACGACTATTTTTCATCAATTGAGGGGAGAGGATCCAGTAGTTGAACATCCTAATTCCGTACTTCGTAGAAATTTCAAATCACTCTCAATTTTTTACAGCAGTTTACTAGTCAAGTCCCTTGCTTATAACTAACGTTTCAGGGCCACATCATCAAATATAATGTCACATCAGCATGCTTTTTGTCAAGGTGTCCAAAAATACCCAAAAAATAAGTGAGACCAATACTTGTGCATTCACAACATGTTTCATTGAGCACTGATGTGGCATCACATCATTGGTTGCTTTTTAGATCAAAGGAATACATTTTGTTTAATTATGGGTAGTCATGTCATAACTATTGGTCCAATATTGATAAAAATATTGGGCATTATATAAACAAATACTATAACAACTATTGAAACATGTTCAAGTACTAGGTCCTCTCCCCTAATCCACGATTCAGACTTTCGGAGCGCTAGGCTTAAACAACACACACTAAACATTGACTTAATGTGTGCTCTCTAAAATGAACCCCGCTTTTTATTTCCTTTAAATTTGCTAACAAATCCCATTGCTTTGAATATGCTTTATATTTATTTATATTATTTCATTGTCAAATTCTCTTTCTAGAGAATTGGTCAGTTGGTGAATTTGGCCGATAACTAGCCCTTTGCACTTAATAACTATAATAATTAATACTTAATCTTATTTTATAATTATATTAATATATTTATATTATTATTCAATGTTTATTAAATAATATTAATTTTTAATGATAAATATTATAAAATTTTATTTATTAATATATTTATATAATGATAAATAATATATTTAATATTAATAATTTATTATTATTGAATAATTATTATTTTTATTTCGTTGATAATAATATTATTGTTTATTTGTCAATTATTATCATTCATAATTAATAGCTATGATATTTAATTACTTAAACTTATTTTGTAGTTATATTTAATATATTTATATTATTATTTAATATTTATTAAATAATATTAACTATTAATTATAAATATTATAAAATTTTATTTATTAATATATTTATATAATGATATATAATATATTCAATATTAAAAATTTATTATTATTCAAATAATATTAATTATCTTTGCATAATAATTATTTTTTTAATAAATATTAAATATATTATATTTATTAATTATAATTAATATATAATATATTATTTAAACTACCAATATACATAATTAAATATTATTTAAAGTATATTTAATAAATTCAAATTATTATTAAATAATATTAATAATTATACATCAATATATAATATAATATATTTATTCACATAATATCATATTTATAAATTTAATATATATTTATTAATTATCATTATTATATAATATATTATTTAATCTATAAAGAAATATATTTATTTTAAAATATTATTATTTGAATTAGTATTTAATCATTATCAAATAGTAATTTAAATATATTAAATATAGTTTAAATGATAAATCATATATTAATGATAATTATTAAAAATATAACATATATAATCATATAATATATTGAATATTATATAATGATAATAATAATTATATAATAATAAATAATATTATTATTAATTATTATTAATATTAAATATATTATACATAATCGTATAAATATATTAATAATTAATATTATTTAAACTATAATTAACATATAATATTAATATTAATGATAACATATTATTATTAAAATAATATTAAATAACTATTAAATATAGAAATGGCTAAAAATGTTGTAGTTAAAGAAGATGAGTCTTGTTTGTTTGCCCTCTTGAAATACTGGGTGGAATTAATGCTTGATATCTCTATCAAAACAAAGGCCATATCCAAAAAAATTGTCCCCTCATCAAGATAAGGTAAATAAAACTAGTGAGTGCAATTGTCATGTGCTTGAAAATACTTTTTTTCAAGTTGTTGATGAAACCCAACCTGCAATGGAGGATATTCTGGACGTGGAGCAACCAACACCTGCTTCAATGGGCAGTGAGATCTCCTATTCAACTGACCAAGTCCTTCGAGCTCACCTCTATTGCAAGGGGATGGTGATCTTTGACCCTCTACTCTCAAGAGAGATGAGGTCCCCACACAGAGTGGAGAATTTCAAAACCCTTCCTCCCAGGGTAACCAGGGGGATCCACTCTTAAGTAATTCATTTTATGTTCTTTCTCAAGATAGTGACATAGGTGATAAACCTTCAGTGAAAGGAGGCAAAGCAGAGGTCACCTCCCTTTCCCACAGCCTCGCCAAGAACCCTGAGCTCGTTGGGAAATTGAACACATGACAACTTGCCATGAGGGGTATCAAGTAGAGAATCGTAGAAAACATGGCAAAGAGATATGATCATAATGGTCAACCAAATACCTCTCTCCTCTAGTTCAATAAGGATTCCAATCAATTTAGTTTCAAGATCATCAAACCTACTAGGGATGAGGTCTAAGCTAGCAATTTGCTTGTGAACGGTGAAATGACCACTCTAGATGTGGTCGAAAGCCTCAAAAGGGATTTTACTCCTGAGTCCCTTCTAGTGCTCATGACCAAGTTTCTACCTCGGGTTGAGAGACCACAAAGGGTAGCTGTGTACTGGAATCAGTTAGTGCTCGAGTTGATGGGGCCCAAAGTAGCCTGATTGTTGAGTCGACTCACCCTAGGCTAAAAGGGGCCTTGACAGATGAGGAATATTTCACTATCCATGAGAAAACTGCTAGCCCCAACTTGATCTGTAGTGGCATTTTGACAACTAACATTTAAACTATTGATTGTAACAAAGATAATGTTGAGGGAAACACCTATCAATCAAACCAATCTGAACCTAAATTCAATGAGAAAAATATTAATGAAAATACTGAAGAAACCAAGAGCAATAAGGAGCTACCCGCGATCAAAGGGTTCAAAACTAAGGATGGTGTCATTAAGGGACAAGAGGCCCTACCAGTGAAAAAAAGGAATGGCCCAGGAAGACCAAGGAAACATAGTATCCCCGTTGGTGGGAGCAAGAAATCGGGGATAGCCAAAACTAAAAGAAAAAAGATCAACACTGTTCTCCAATCTTCGATGACAAAAAAAAAGAAACTGAAGATAAACTGCCTAAATTTTTCAAACAGTTTAAAGGTGAGCAAGGGGACATCCACATGATATCTAAAAATGAATCTTAACTACATTTCGTGGAATGTCAGGGGCCTGGAATCACCTAACAATAAATACATTGTAAGAAGGTTTCTAAACCTTGAGAAAAAGAAATATTTTTTGCTTCTCCAAGAAACCAAAGCAATGGGGTTTACCTTGGAAACGAACCTCACGTTTGTTTGGAATAAATCCAAGGAATTTTCCACCACACATGAAAGAGGAAGGGGAGGAGCAGCCATCTTGGTGTCTGCCCAATGGGTTCAATACATTACTAGGAGAGGCTCATCCCCTTGTAATAGAGTTATGTGGGTAACCCTTGAAAGAGAAGGTTTTTCTTTTGGTGTTTGTTTTGTCTAATCTTCCAACGACCATAAGGAGAGATGTATTCTCTGGTAATGGCTTGTTGGGTTGCAAAGTATCCCCTGGATTATGGGAGGTGACTTCAATATGGTCGAGCAATCTGAAGACAAGTGGGTGGGAGCTGACATGGCCTAGAAAGGAAATTAAAAACACTTTTGGCTGAGGTGTGTAAGAAAATTTAGGTTGGAAGATCCCATGGAAGGTTGTAAGAAGCAGTGTAATGGTGTTTGGTTCACTTAGTGCAATGCTCAAAAAGGGAGTGGCAAGATCTATTGTAGGTTCGACAAGCTTTGTGCAAATAAGGATGTTTTCATTTTTTTCCCAATTGATGATGGAGTCAAGGTACACATATATCCTTACACCCTCTCTAATCACCACCCTATCAAAGCAAACCTCACCTACTATCATAACTCATTGTTGGGTGTAAGAAAAGAAAGTGGTTTTATGCTCAACACTCAGCTCCTAAAGGATGTTCATTTCCAAGATGTCATTGCATCCCTTAAGGAAATAAATAAGTGGATGTTGAAGGACTCCTCTTCCATAGAGAAGTGGAATGCTACCATAAAAGGGTGGAGGTCCCTCTTTCAAGTGACTGGGAAAAAATGGGCCCTAGAAAGCAGGAAAAATGAGAAAGACTTATAGGACCATCTCCTAGAGGCTGAAACTAGGCTAGAAGCAAATCCTTGTAATGAAAAGTTATGTGAAGAGCTAATCTTGGCCAAAGATAACCTAAGAAATATTCAAGCTCACAAAGTAAATGGGTAGAAGGTCAGGGAAAAAGTAAACTAGCTCAATTGTGGAGACAAGGGTTCCAATTTTTTCTTTAATTATCTAAGGGAAAAGAAATTAAAAGAGCAAGTGTGTCGAATCTGGGATGGTACCTAGCTTTGCAGTACTCAAGTAGAAGTATTGGTTCAATTTCATTCTTTTTTCAAAGAGTTGTTCACATCAAAAAGTGGGGATGAGAAGGGAAAAAGGGCTAGATCCCTTATTAAAAGCCTCATTATGAAGAAGAGGACTGTTCCAGGCTAGAAGCTAATATTACCAAAAGTGAGATTGTAAATGCAATCTCGTCTATGAGTAATGATAAGTCCCCTAGTTGGGATGGTCTTCTTGTGGAATTCTATAAATATTTCTCTAGCTGGGTATGTGATGATCTCCTACAAGTGTATAAGAAGGCCCTAGACAAAGGGGAGGACATCAATAAAGGAATTATTAAGCTTCTCCCAAAGGGAGGGGACAAGACCCTAGTGAAAAATTGGAGACCCATAACTCTGTTGAATGTTTCTTATAAAATCCTTACCAAAGTAATTACTTCGAGGTTGGTCAACTTTCTACCAAAATTCATAAAAAACACTCAAATAGGATTTATAAAAGGCAGATATATCTTAGAGAATCTCTTCACAAGCTAGGAAGCCTTGGAATGGGCCAAAAATTCCAATCAAAACTCAACGATGCTTCTTCTAGACTTTGAAAAGGCATATGATAGGGTGGAGTGGGTTTTTTTGAAGATGGTCCTTCAAGCCTTTGGTTTTCCCAACAAGTTCTATGGTATGGTTGACACTCTTTTGAAAGATGCCATAGTGCAAGTTGATGTTAATGGTATGCTAACATAGTCTAAGATCTCCTTAGAGAGATCCATTTAGCTAGGATTCCCCTTGGCTCCCACGCTCTTTGTCATAACTTTGGATGCACTCTTCTATCTCTTCAGGGATAACACATTGTCCCCTAGGATAAAAGGAATTTGTCTTCCAGATCAGAATGAACTAATTAATGTACAATTTGTAGATGACACCTCCATTTTTGTGGATCTTGAGAAAATCAATCTAGACTCCTTAATGAAGAAATTTGATCTCTTTTGTTAGGCCTCTAGAGCTAAGTTATCTGGAGCTAAGTCAACCTTTCTAGGATGGAAGGAAGAACCACCAGACTGGCTGGAGAGATATGGTTTTTAGTGGGGGGGTCTCAATAAACTGGTGAGACCATACCTCTATTTAAATTACTGGTGAGACATTGTCCCATTTGCAATATGCCTCAACCTCAAGGAAATGTGGAATTGGGTCAAGTTGAAAAAATTGACAAAAATCTAAGCGGTTGGAACAAACAGTATCTTTCTTTGGCTGTTAGAATCTAGGTTTTTCAAAGAATATTTTCTTCCTACAATATATATTTTGCCTCTATTTGGTTCTTCAGTAGTCATCAAGTCAATGACATCCAGAAAAGGATTAGATGCTTCATGTGGTCGGATGGGAAAGGTAAGAAATAGAGGCACTCAGTTAAATGGGATTGGTGTTGTTTAAGCAAGATGCATGGGGGTATTGGCTTGAAGGATCTCAGGCTGCAAGGAGTTTCCCTAGTAGCCAAATGGATTCTTAAGTCGCTAGAAGGTAATGAACCTTGGAAATTCTTGGTTAGAAATAATATCTCTCAGGTAGTGCCTAAGCAGGAAAATGCATGGAAATCTCTGCCTCTGAGTGACATCCTCCTCAGTAAGCATCATATGGTTCTAGTTGGGTGTACTATCTTTAAAAGCCTGTGGAAGGCTTGGGAACTAACAAAGAAAAATGTCTACCTTAAAACTAGTAGCATTACACTTAAAAACAATATGAAATTCCATCCTTACAGCTCCATCTAGTGGAATTTGGAGCATAATGGTAAAACCCTTGCCCTGCTTCAAGGCTACTCAGCTAAAAGTTGGTTCAAGAAGGGAATCAAAACCTTTGTTGATATCCTTTGCAATGGGAACCTAATAAGCTAGGACAAACTTTGGGAAAGGTTTGACCTACCTGATTCTAATGCAAGAACCTACTCTACTATTTTGGAAGCCTACAGAGATGCATGCTTTCCCAAGACTATGGAGGAGGAAAGTAATATTGATAGTATCATAGCTTGGAAAGATGGTTTGACTCTTAACAGTATTAAATCCAATCTATTTACAATGATCTTGTTAATAATGATTTAGTCCTTTGAACATGTAAAAAAATGTTGGGACATTTCACTAAATTCAAAAGAATGGCAAAAAATCCTTTCCCTTGTTTGGAATAGTTGTATGGAGCCCAAAAAGGCTTGCTTTAGATGGTTGGTTCTTTTACAAAAAAATCCTTTCAAATCTATTTTTTTGGATATGGATATATGTAGCATCTGTAGGACTCTAGAAATAGTTAGACACATTCTTTTCTACTACTTTTATGCTTAGGAAATTTGAAATTTATTTTTTCATAAATTGAAAATCCAGAATAAAAATAGTAAAATCAATTGGCATGATATTCTTTTTTGTGATCTCAAAATCAATTCTAATTGCAAATTATTCTGGTATTTGTTAACTAATGAGATTATCTAGCATATCTGGAAAGAGAGAAATGATGAAAAATTTAAGGGAATAAAGAGGGTACTTACTGAGTCTTTAAAAAGACTCACTCATGCTAATGTTGCATTGCAGGTCTCAATCCATATTGAAATCTCAATGGAGAAATTCATGAGATTGATAAAAAAAGGCTTAGCAACCATTAATAGGGAAGAGGTCAAATGTGGTCACACTTGTCGACTCAATCTTAAGGAGGCAGAGATCTTCAGGAGGACATTTGATGAGCTCCACAATGCAGTGAATGAAGTAGCCAAGCCTGAAAGACAAAGAGGTTTGCAACAATTGAACCCCCAAAAAGAGAATATGCCAAATGTAAATGTTGAGGTTGAAGAGGTAATGTCAAATGACCAAGATGGGCTCCCACAGGATGAAGCCGAGATGCTCACTGGTGGTGGTAATGATCAGTAAGTGGAAGTACATTTGTTGCTATCAGTCAATCTAATGGCATTTTGATCTTTTTGTAATTATGCTAGACATACATACTGTATATATTTGGAGTACAACTCTTGTAGAAGTCCCTTTTTGCATATTTTGAACAAAATCTTAAGTATAGCACAATCTATGTTAATGTTGTAAAGCATATATAAGCTGATCCAAAGTGGTGAACTGCACTAGTAGTGCTATGTAAATGTTACTATACCAAATCAATACAAAAATGTATAATATATTTAATATTAATGATATTATATTTAATCCTATATAATATTGAGAATAATTATATAATAATAATTATTAATTATTAATTATTATTAATATGAATGTTAAATATATTATACATCATTATATAAATATATTAGTTATTTATATTAAATATTTAATTTTAATTATTATTAATATTAAATATATTACATGATTAAATATATCATATATTTAACAATTATCATTAATATATGATATATTATTTATGATCAAATTCACACACACAATATCAAATATATTATCATTAATTATATAATATCATATAACATTAATATATATATGTACATGTATGTTTGTATGTATGTATGTATGTATGCATGTATGTATGTATGTATGTATGAATGGATGGATTATATTAATCACAAATGTTATATTATTAAACTTTATTTAAATATGATAATATTAAAATTTTATAATTAATATTAAATGCATTACATGATTAAATATATTAATAATTAACATTTATTAGAATTTTTTATATGATCAAATTAGTCATTTGGTTGGTGAAAGGAATAAGTTAAACTTTGACTAATTAAGTGACACCCATAAGATCTACTTAACTTCTTCCTTTTACTAGCCAATTTCTCTTCCATGTAATAGTTAGATATGTTATATGTTTAATAATTATCATTAAAAGATGATATATTATATAATATCATATAACATTAATATATATATGTACATGTATGTTTGTATGTATGTATGTATGTATGTATGGATTATATTAATCACAAATGTTATATTATTAAACTTTATTTAAATATGATAATATTAAAATTTTATAATTAATATTAAATGCATTACATGATTAAATATATTAATAATTAACATTTATTAGAATTTTTTATATGATCAAATTAGTCATTTGATTGGTGAAAGGAATAAGTTAAACTTTGACTAATTAAGTGACACCCATAAGATCTACTTAACTTCTTCCTTTTACTAGCCAATTTCTCTTCCATGTAATAGTTAGATATGTTACATGTTTAATAATTATCATTAAAAGATGATATATCATTTAAACTATATTTAATATATTTAAACTACTATTTGATAATGATTAAAGTATAGTTCAAATCATAGTCATTTGAGATAAATATATTTTTTTATAATTTAAATGGTATTATATATGATTAAATATATTAAATATAATTAATAAATATAATATATTTAATACAAAATAAAAAATAACTATTATTCAATAATAATTATTAAACATTAAACATTAATATTATTTAATAAACATTGAATAATAATATACATATATTAAATATAATTACAAAATAAGTTTAAGTATTTAAATTAAAAAATAGCTTAAATATTATAGTTATTAAATGCAAACAACAGTAAAAATAATATGATTATCAACGAAAATAATAATAAAGGGAATTCACCAGTGGATCAAGAGATTTGACACTGAAATAATATAAATAAACAATAAAATAAATTTAGACCAAGGAATTTGTCACCAAACCGAAATGGAGATAAGAAGTAGGGCCCACATGAGACAACACACACTAAGTCAATGCATAGTGTGTGTTGTTTAAGCCCAACCTGTGGGAGCTGCCAAAGGTTGTGCCACTACTTAAAGACGAGGACACTCAGAATGCTTTGGAGGTCATCAAAGGCATCAAGACTACACCACAGGTGGGATGTATTGCGAGCCTCTTTGATGTTGAAGCTGCCAAGAAACGAAAGAAAGTCATGGCTAAAGCTATGAAATTGTTTAGAGAAGGTATTGGTAGGAAGAATATGGAAACATTCTTCCTGAGCCACCATGGTAAACTTTTGGGTCCTTTGCTCTCCATCAAAGTTATTGAGCTTCTTGAAGACATTTGTGCCTTGAAATCTCTAAACCACTCATTGTGGCTCGCTGTAATCTCAATGTAATCATTTTTTTTCAATTATCAATATAACAGGTTTATCCCCTTTGATAACACTTATTCATAAAAAAAAAATCAATTCGTAATTTATTGATTTATTATTAATAATATCATTATTTAAAAAAAATATATATTTATTAAAAATTTATTATTATTTATCTAAAAATCTAAGTTTAAAAAATTTAAAAAGAAAAAACAATTCTTATCTTTATCTTTTCTTTAATTATATATAATATTTTTTAATACTATCAATTGCATCCTTCTCTACAATTTTAAATATTTCATGAATAGATTTCATCTTTTACCATATAGATGAACCTTTTGCATATATTTTTTTCTCTTTCTTGTGGATGCTTCAATTCATTTTCAATTAGAAGAAGATTGGTTGTATTCTTCAGCATTTGATTTTAATATATAACTTTTAATTTAAAAAATCTCTATTTTTATTTCATTCTATTAAATAATACTTTGCAATTAATTTTTTTTTTTCATTTGTAATTGAACCAATGTTATATCAAAAAAAATTTCTTCAACAATTTCAATGTGTTATCTTTAATTTTTTTATTTTGATATATAATTTTTTAATTAAAATAATTTTAATTTCATTCTATTAAATAATATTTTGTAATTAAATATTTTTTTCCATTTGTAAGTGAACCAATATTATATCAATTTTATTTTCTTTAACAATTTCAATGTGTCATATTTTGATATTGACAACAATAGATGAAATTAATCCTCTCATTAGAATTAAACAAGTGTAGGATAATAAAGTGTAATGATAAAATATATATATATACACTGTATTTTTTTGTTCATTTTAATAAGATTATTGTCGATGTAGTTTGTTAGTATGTAAGTGGTGTATTTTAGCATAAAACTTGCCAAATATTTTTTGTTTATTTCATTCTATCCATACACATTTTAAAAGATTGGTTCTAATCCTCACTACATCTATTTTTTATTCCGATCAAATTTATAAATTATAGAAGTAATTCAAGTTAGTTCTAAGAAATGTGGAAATAATCTCCAAACTTCTTGATTTCAAATTCATATTGGATTTGATTTCCTTCCCTCTAATTAATAGGAAAAAAGTAGTGATAATTTGTAACCAACTGCCATTTTTTCTTTCCAAGCTCTAAAAAATGGCGAGTAATATGGTTTAGCATCTTATACATTTTTCTAGATTCAATAGTGTCTTTGTGTACATAGCATGCATTCACCTTGGAAATTATTTTTTAATTTATTAAAATAATTAGAATGTCACACTATTTCATCTAATTTGGGCTTAATTCCCTACAAATAATAAGCTAATTTTTAACCTGGATCTAATCACATGCCATTTGAAATTTTATTTTTCAAAAATATGCTTTTTTTTATCAAGGGGTAAACGCTTTCGACCTAGAGCTATGAATCAGTGAGGTCACAAACAGGGGACCTCATCCCCAATTTAAACATTCACCAGTTACACCCCTAGTGGGGTTTAAACTTTGATGGAAAGAACAACACCATGTAACAACTTAACCATCATACCATGCCACTATTGGATTTCAAAATTATGGTTCAATTACCCACCATTTTATATATTTTTATTTCCCAATTGTATTTCCCCTACAATTACCACTAATATAGGGAAAACAATGGTACAATCAACAATGCAATTATAGGAAATTTAGGAAAGTTGTGTATAATCACCATGCAATTATATGTAATTTAAGAAAAATGTATATAATCATAATGCATAAGTAAAATGTGTGTAATCAACACAAAATTATAGCTAATTTAGGGTTAATATTTTCAATCACCCATACAAATTTATTATTTTTTTTAGGTTACATGACCAAAAAATTAGAGTGGATTTGTATTTAAGTGGAAAATACTCCATTCATTCATTACACATTCACTTCATTTTTTCTCACTAAGTAAATTTGTAATTTCTAAATTTGTATTTGCTCAATAGACTATTAATTGTGAGACATGATTTATAATTTATTCAAAGCTAACAAATAGATTTGTAAATGAGGGTTAAAACTCATCTTTACTCCTTGTTTCAGTGATGCTAAGAGGATCCAAATAATTATAGTCCAAAGTTATTCAACCAAACACAACCAATTTCACAATAATACAAGATTTATCACAAAACACAACCAACCATAGAGGATTATATTATTATCCTTGATATTACAACCACATAGTCTACTATAGTGGGCCCTCTTACATGAAAGGTCACAACCATTGAATTATAACAAGATTCCACAAAATGGATAATCACCATTTTGAGCTTCTACACTCACATACATCTAACTATGGAAACACCACTTCTAGACTTGCTATAAGCAACCACATAAGGATTTCCTACAAAGAAAATGAAATCTCTATTAACCAACAATCCTACATACCATATTCACTCTTTCAGATTATTTCCCATAGATCATACTCCTTATTGCCTCACTCTACCTCTCAATCATTGCTCCCTTATTGTTCTACTTACCTTCTATGCCTCTAATCCATCCTAGAATTCTTCAGTTTCTTTTAAATGACTTGAAACCACATATCTATCCTTCATCAACTTCCCATGTGATTTGCATCAACCTCAAGATGGTGCAAATTTTGAAACCATGTGAAATATGTCATTGAATGAAAATAACAACTACCAATCGTACCTTAGTGTGCAATGGGTACACTGAAGAAGTGTGGAAGGTCAATTAGGATAAATTTTGGTCTATTTTTTTAATACATTTATGTAGTACATGAGGTCAATTGGTAGGTCATTTAGCAAATGATGTTGTTTGTGCAATAAAGGTCAAATAAACTATGCATCCACTTACAAGTATCCAAACATGATTGAAATAAAATCTCTAAATTAGGAATATAATTAGGCTCCATTACCAATAGGCTCATGTTATGTTTGCAATAAGGGGAGAGGAAGAGAGAGAGGGAGAGAGGGAGAGGTAGGGATAGAAAGAGGGAGAGATAGAGGGGGAAGAGAAAGATAGATGGGTGAGGAGATAGAGATAGAGATAGAGAGGAAGAAGGAGAAGGAGAAGGAGAAGGAGAAGGAGAAGGAGAAGGATATGGAGAGGAGAGGGATAGATAAAGAGAGAGAGGAGAGAGGGATAGATAGATCTATGGAAGAGATAAATATATAGAGAGGGATGGAGAGGGAGATAGATGGATGGATAGAGAGAGGGAGACATGTCTAGAGATAAAGGGGGAGAGAGGAAAATAGAGGTAGAGATGAAGATAGAGTGAGAGAGAAAGATGGAGACAAATAGATAGAGAGATAAAGGTAGAGGGAGAGATAAATACAAAGAGAAATAGGGAGATAAAGAGGGAGAGATAGAGAGGAAAAGATGGAGAGATATAGAGGAATAGGGAGAGGGAGAGATAGAGAGATATAGATGGTGAGATGGAGTGATAGAGAGATAGTGATATAAGAGGATATAGAGAGGGGAGGGGAGGGAGAGAGACAAAGAGATAGAAAAACAAAGAGAATTAGAGATAGGTAAATAGAGATGAAGAGAGGGAGAGAGAAATAAGGATAAATATAGAAAGGGAGAAAGAAGTAGGGGGAGATAGAGATATATGGGAAGAAAAAGAGAGAGATAGAGATATATGTGAAGAGAAAGAGAGAGATAGAGAAATATGGTAAGAGAAAGGGAGAGAGAGATAGAGATAGAGAGATAGATTGGGGGATAGGGAGGAAGGGAGAGAGAGTTGGGGAAAGATAGAGAGGGGGGATATAGAGAGAGAGAGAGATGGAGTGAGAGAAAGGGAGAGAGATAGGTAGAGGAGGATAAATAGAGAAGAGGGGGAGAGGGGGAGAGAGATAGATAGGTTGAAGAGGAACAGGGAGAAGAGGGGGAGAGATAGGTAGAAAGGGGAGAGAAATAAGAGGGGGGAGAGAGGGGGAGTGATATGTAGAGAGTGAGAGAGAGAAGAAGATGGGGGAGAGAATGAGAAACATAGAAAGGGGGAGATATAGAGAGATATAGGGGATAGTGAAAGAGATAGAGAAATAGTTATAGAGGTAGAGGTAGAGAAAGATATAGATAGAAAGAGATAGAGGAGTGAGAGGGAGATAAAGAGAAAAATAAAGATAGATATATAGAGTAGGAGAGATGGAGGGAGAGATGGAGTGAATGAGAGAGAGGGGAGAGGGAGAGATAGCTCAATAGATAGAGAGGGGAAGAGGTAGTGACATAGATAGTGGGAGATATAGAGATAAAGAGTGACAAAGAGAGATATATCAATCACCCTCTCTCTCTCTCTATATATATATATCGCTGCTGCCACAATAGTGGTTTACACTTTCTGGGAGATCCTGATTTTTGCTAAAATCACATATTTTTAGAAAATAATGATTTGAGCCTTGAAAAGTTCCATTTAAAGGATTCCAATTGAATAGGGTTTGATCAAAACACTTTATACCAAGCCTCCTTGGATAGAACCCTCCTAGTTTTAAACCATACCTATAACAGAGTCTCCTTTACACCTATCAAAATGTTGATAAAAAACTACTTTTGATTTACCTTTTGGGGGATCAAATCAATTAATTTAAAAATTATTTTTTTGTAAGTACTATGTCCTTATTATAAACTTCCAAAAAAGTATAATTTTAATTAAATTTGATTTGATTATTATATTTATTTTTTATTTCTTGTGAATGTAGGTTTTTCACCAAAAATCAAGCTCTTTGTTCTGCACATGTAGAAAAATAGAAGATTATAAAAAAAAAAATTGAAAAATATGAGTGCACTAGATATTGGAGTCTTTGTTCCAACAAAAATTGAATTCTCGAGCACATACAAAAAAGTTAATTGCTATAATGCTTATGTCTAAATTGTAATTGGTTTGACTTCAAAACTTGATTAAAGAAAAAAAATATTCAATAAAAACTATCTAACCAAGTGGAAGCACTAGATATCGAGTTAAAAATTGAAATGCAAAAAGAATTAGAATTTTATCCTTAATGGAAAAGAAGTTATGCTATACTCAAGTGAGGGCCTTCACTTTTAAAAATGTTGTTTTATGAAAAACTAGTTTTTGAGGGAGATGGAAAAGAAGTAATATACTTCCAAAAAATTGAAAAAATATATATTTAGAATCCCACAGCATTAAAAAATATCACTTAAATCCTAGTTTGCATCATCTTCAACTCAAGTCCGGCAAATTCAGTGAAGATTTAAAATTACCCAGTTTTGGCTGTAATCTTTAAACCACCATTGATCACCCATATTCGTCCCTCTATTTATCTTTATCTCCCTATCTCTTTAATCTCTATCTATGTCTCTCTCCTCTTCTCTCTTTCTCTTTTTCTATATCTATTTTTTCCTATCTGCCTCACTATCTCTACCTCTTATTTGTCCCCCTTTATTCCTCTATATCTCTACCTATCTCTTTATATCTTTTGTCCCCCTGATGATTTCTTTCTCGATTCTGATTCCTTGTCTTGAGCTTCTTTCTCTCTTCTTTCTTTTCTCCCCGATCCCTATTTCGACGGACGGACGACGCCTGACCGTGATGCCTCGTCGACCGATCCGACTGACTTCGATCTCTTTCGAGCGATCTCGGTATTGTCTGGACGATTACCTGACCAATGCCACCGGAGGACCCTGTTGTCATCCTTTGATTGTTGACATAGAAACAAACTGACCAATTCGGATGACGATCTTCGAGCCTGATCTTCTGGAGATGATCTCTTTCTCTCTATCTATCTATCTATCTATCTATCTATCTATTTATCTATCTAAATTCATCTCTTTCTCTCATTCTCTATCTTTTGAGTTTCTCTTTTTGTATTAGCCGATAGGCTACACATAGTGTGAGATTTGAGCCTAAAACAAGTCTCATACCTGCAAACCACTATTGAGTTGTTGGAAAACTAGTTTCAGTTGCCATTTAATGGTAAAATCCTCTAAAATATCAGGTAAAAGCCTCCAAAATATCACTTATCACATAAAATCTAGATAAATATTGAGTTGACAACTAGATGGGAACATTCTATTTCCATTTGCAGTATTTTTTGTCAATTTGAAGGCAACTTTATTTTTTCATTTGCATTGGTTTATGCTTTAAGTCTATATACAAATATTTCATAATAAAATAATACTTAATTTCTTTAAAGAAAAAATCTAGATTTGTCTAAATTTATTTCATTCCATTATTTAGCACTTATTATTAATTGTTTAATCTAGCCACATGCAACTAGAATTTTGAGCGCATCCATGCACAAACATATACTCTCTAACATAGTAACTTACATATAGTTTTCTATCAGCATAATCCTTCAACCTTCACCTCTCTATATAGAATTATCTCTCCCTCTATCTCTCTTTCTTTTTCTTAATCTATCCAAAAATCAATTAAACTATAGATTTTTTATATATTAATTTAATTTGTTCCATATAAAAATATATTAATTATTAATTATAATAATTTCATATTATATTTAATAATTTTATTATAAAATATAATATATAATAATAATATAATCTATATATACTATTATATATAATAATAAATATAATTATATTATATATATTTTAATATGTATTATATAAAAAATATATAATAATTATTAATTATAATAAATTTATATATATTTAATAGTTTTGTTAAAGAATATAATATATAATAATAAGTAGTAGTATAATTATATTATTTATAAAAAAAAATTTATTAAATAAAATATACATTATAATGTTGATATATACTTAATTATGTAGGGTAAAGGATGTCGTAATGTCAAAACATAAATGTGCTCATTATTAGGATTTTTTACAGTAATTTTCTTTCTAATAAACATACTCTAAAACCCTCGTGGAAACCTTATATCCAGGCTCCAGCTCGCCAAATTGGAGAAGTGAAAGGTCAATACTAACGAGGAAGAGTTTGGAGGAGTGGAAACCAATAGCGGCAAGGAAAGCAGCCAAAAAAAATGATGAAAAACAGTCGGAAAAATGGCGAAAAAAGATGAAGGGTTTTGTTTTGTTATGTATTTTGACTTCATACAACTATAGGAATACAAATATTTTGATGGTTTAGAAATAAAAATCTAAATATCAGCTAAGCTCTTAACTTGTTTTCCTTCTTGTATTTTACATTTAGCTGACCAGCAGCCATTCTACGATACTCAGGAGGAAAGATCAGATAATTGTTTTTTTTGAAGTTACTACACGTTTAAATTGAGCAGAATTATGGTATCAATGGGCATAACCCACAAGCAAAGACCAAGCGTCCCTCAGAAAATATAATACCTTAAGCAAAGCCAAGCGTCCCTTAGAAAAACATAAAATGTCTATATCTTTCACGTGCGAAATCCACAACAGGGCTAAATTGGTATGGGCCAGAGGAAAGGCAAGGCATCTCTACTTGCATTATTTAATAATGATGTCCTTGTTTTTGGACTTCTCATTTTGGGTTTGTGCTTTCTCTGTTCATCTCAATTTAGAACTACCATTAACAGTGGAAGATGGCAGTTGCATCCATGGATTGTACTCATCATTTTTCTCTTCCTAATCAACTATTACAGAATTTGCCTGGGGTTGATTTGGATAGCTTTTTTACAGAGGCGAATGAGATCGAAAGCAAACATGGTGAAAGCACTGAGACAGAAAGCACTCCTCCCTTGGACTCTGAGGCTGCAAAGAGAAGGAAAAGAATCCAATCCATAGTCTTTTCTGAAAAAGTAAGAAGAAAACGAATGAGGGAATGCTTTGCAACACTCACCACCATACTACCAGCAGTTCCCACCAACAAGGTATTGGATAATGCTGCTTCCTGTGGTTAAAGTTTTTCACATTTTTCTTAAACAGATCTTTTAGTTCTAATTAGTTATTATCATTATGATCTCAATGATTGATTATAGAGTGTGATCCGAAATGTTGATGTAAGATAAGTTTTACACAATTGAATCCAGAAACTTCTATATTAAATACTACGGACTGTAGAAAACTGATGTCTTTAATCAGATATTCTAATCAAATTTGTTGGATGTGTCCCAGGTTGCAAGGTACTGTTTAATTGAAGAAACCAGCAAATACATCGAGCAACTCCATGAGCAAGTCGGGGAGCTGAAGCAAAAAAAAGAGAGGTTATTAGCCGAGAAAACCAGCTATGAAATGAATACGCCTTCCACAGATGTTAATGTGGGCGTGGAGGTGTTTGGCAATGAAGTGACACTACTACATTGAGGGGCTTTTTAAGACGATAATTTAAGACAAAATACTAATTTTGTCTTAAATATATTTAAGTTATATTTATTTATTTATTTTGTCTTAACTTAAGACAATAGAAATTAAATATATTTAAGTTTTTTTTTTTAATTTTACATTGTCTCAAATTAAGACAATAGAAATTAAATATATTTAAGTTTTATTTTTTATTTTACATTGTCTCAAATTAAGACAATAGAAATGAAATATATTTAAGTTTTATTTTTTATTTTACATTGTCTCTCACTATTTTTTTTCTTTTGTTTTTTATTTATTTATTTGGCATTTCCGATAAAGAGAATATGCCACGTGCCTATTTCGATTATCAATGCTCTGTGTTATTTCTTTTAGTTTAATTTATTCTTAATAATTTTTAAAGTTAAAAAAATATTTGAGTAGTTATTAGAGTTTTTTTATTGTAGGTTTTAGTAAATTTATATTTATATTAAATATTTATATTTAATTTTTTTTAATATACATTTTAAATTAAATCACATAAAATTTATTAAAATTAAATCAAATCAAATCAAAATTATCTATATTTAAATTAGAAATTGATTTTTTACCTTTCATTTTATTTTTTAGTTTTTTAAGTTTAATCTTACTTGTAATTTTTAATATAAAAGTTAAAATTTTAGTTTTAACAGTTTTAATACTTTTATTTTTAGTTTTACTATTTTATTTGAAGTACAATTTTACTTTCAAATTAATGTTACTATTGTTTGCAATATATTAATTATATTTTTTAAGTACATTTTTTTAAATTTTAATTCTATTATTTAATTATTTATTCTCAATAAGTTTATTATTTAATATTTTTTAAAAATTATTTGTTTAAATGGATATTTTAATTTTGCATTTCCTTTATAGTATGATTTAACTTTGAAATTTATTTTACATATTTACTTATATTTATGAAATTACAAACTACAATTAAAAGTTATTAGAAATAATTTAATTTATAATTATTCATGTTATTAAATTTTAATTATTTTAAAATTATTTGTTTAAATGGATATTGTAATTTTGCATTTCCTTTGTAGTATGATTTAACTTTGAAATTTATTTTACATATTTATTTATGCTTATGAAATTACAAATTATAATTAAAAGTTATTAGAAATAATTTAATTTATAATTATTCATTTTATTTTTATCCTAATTTATATAATAAAATAAATTTCAAACTTAAAATCTAAATTAAACATTATTGAGAGAGAGGGAGACTAACTTTTGATTAGTCGATTCATGCCAACAATCCAAGGATTACATGTGTCCCTAGGGAGTTATGCTCAACGTACCACATGTGTCATTTGATTAAGGATATGATAATTCACCTTTCAAACCACTTTAGACTATCCATTGCACACTTAAGGAAGATAGAGAAGATATAAAGAGGAAAAGGGAGAAAAAGAGAAAGAAAGGAAGAGAGAGAGAGAGGGGGGGCAAAGATAAAAATGGATGGATATAGATAGGAAGAGGGAGATACAAAAAGAGAAAAGAGAGAAAACAAGATAGAGAGAAAGATAAATAGAGATCTATGGAGAGATAAAGAGGGAGACAAAGAGATATAGAGAGATAGAAGAGAGATAGAGATATAGAGATAGAGATAGAGGTAGATATATACTAGAGGAATAAATAGGGAGAGAGAGAGGGGGAGAGAAAGATAGAGATAGTGTGTGAGAGAGAGAGAGAATATAATTAGAGACATAGATAGATATTTAAAGTACCATAGGGAGAGATCAGATAAAGAGATAGATAAAGAGAAATAGGAGACAAAGATATATAGAAGTAGAGAGAGGGGGAGATAAATAGGGACAATAAAGGAGTAAGGTAGAGAGATAGGGAGAGAGAGGAAGAGAGAACGTAAGAAAAATATAAAGAGAAATATGAGAGAGATACAAAGAGAGAAATTGAGAGATAATGAGAAACATAGAGATTGAGAGGGAGACATAGATAGAAGGAGCGTCTCTCTCTTTCTCTTCCCATCTTTATACATATATCTCCTCATCTCTACCTCTCTTTATATATAACTCCCTATCTCTATCTTTCTATCCTTCCAATGCTCCCTCTCTCATTCTCTCCCTCTTCCCTTTCCTCTCTCCTTCCATCTCTCTTTCTCTCTCTTCCCCCTCCATTTTTCCCACTACCTATCTCTCTATCTCTCCCTCTTTTGAGATCTCTATCTCTCCCTATCACTTCCTCTTTCTATATCTCTATTTTATCTCTATCCTCTCTCCATTGAATCTCTCCTTCTCTCCCTAAATATATCCCTTTGTCTCTATCTTCATATATATATCTCTCTCTCACACACACATACACACTCCATTTCCCCCTCCTTATCTTTATCTCTCTCTCCCCCTCTATTTATCTCTTCATCTCTTTATTACTTATCTTTATCACAAGTTATCTCTCACTCTTTCCTTCTCTACATATCCCTCTCTCTACCTCTCTATATATAACTTCTTATATATTTATCTTTCTATCTCTCCATCCCCCTCTCATTGTCTCCCTCTTAATATCTCTATTTCTCCCTCTCCATCTCTCTCAACCCCTCTATCTTTCATAAGTTATATCTATCTCTATCTCTCCTTTCTATCCCTATCTCTCCCTCTTTCCATCCCTGTCTCCCCCCCTCTATCTCTCTATTACTCCCTCTTCTATATCTCTTTACTTTTTTCTCCTCTCTATTTCTCTACCTCCCTCTCCTTCCCTCTCTATCTAGCTCCATATATCTTTCTCACACACACACACACATACACACACACACTCCTATTCACTCCCTCACTATATCTAACGATCAAAGGATTACATGGCTGTCCTAGAGAGTTATGCTTTCGGGTGCCACATGTGTCATTTGATGGAATGCGATAATTCACCTTTCAAACCTCTTTAGTGTACTCATTGCACACTTAAGGAAGATAGAGAAGATATAAAGAGGAAAAGGGAGAAAAAGAGAAAGAAAGGAAGAGAGAGAGTGAGGGGAAGGCAAAGATAAAAATGGACATGGATATAGATAGGGAGAGGGAGATACAAAAAGAGAAAAGAGAGAAAAAAAGATAGAGAGAAAGATAAATAGAGATCTATGGAGAGGTAAAGAGGGAGACAAAGAGATATAGAGAGATAGAAGAGAGATATAGATATAGAGATAGAGATAGAGGTAGAGATATAGAGGAATAAATAGAGAGAGAGAGAGAGAATATAAGAGACATAGATAGATATAAAGTATCATAGGGAGAGAGATAAAGAGAAATAGGAGACAAATATATATAGAAGTAGAGAGAGGGGGAGATAAATAGGGACAATAAAGGAGTAAGGTAGAGAGATAGGGAGAGAGAGGAAGAGAGAACGTAAGAAAAATATATAGAGAAATATGAGAGAGATACAAAGAGAGAAATTGAGAGATAATGAGAAACATAGAGATTGAGAGGGAGACATAGATAGAAGGAGTGTCTCTCTCTTTCTCTTCCCATCTTTATACATATATCTCCTCATCTCTACCTCTCTTTATATATAACTCCCTATCTCTATCTTTCTATCCTTCCAATTCTCTCCTCTTCCCTTTCCTCTCTCCTTCCATCTCTCTTTCTCTCTCTTCCCCCTCCATTTTTCCCACTACCTATCTCTCTATCTCTCCCTCTTTTGAGATCTCTATCTCTCCCTATCACTTCCTCTTTCTATATCTCTATTTTATCTCTATCCTCTCTCAATTGAATCTCTCCCTCTCTCCCTAAATATATCCCTTTGTCTCTATCTTCATATATATCTCCCTCTCACACATGCACATACACACTCCATTTCACCCTCCTTATCTTTATCTCTCTCTCCCCTTCTCTATTTATCTCTTTATTACTTATCTTTATCACAGGTTATCTCTCACTCTTTCCTTCTCTACATATCCCTCTCTCTACCTCTATATATATGAATTCTTATATATTTATCTTTCTATCTCTCCATCCCCCTCTCATTGTCTCCCTCTTAATATCTCTATTTCTCCCTCTTAATATCTCTATTTCTCCCTCTCCATCCCTCTCTCAACCCCTTTATCTTTCCTAAGTTATATCTATCTCTATCTCTCCTTCTTTATATCCCTATCTCCCCCCCCCCTCTCTCTATTACTCCCTCTTCTATATCTCTTTACATTTTTCTCCTCTCTATTTCTCTACCTCCCTCTCCTTCCCTCTCTATCTATTTATACAAATCTCCCTCTCTATCTCTCTCCATATATCTTTCTCACTCACACACACACACTTCCTATTCCTCACTCACTATATCTAACAATCCAAGGATTACATGTGTCCCTAGGGAGTTATGCTTAGGGTACCACATGTGTCATTTGATTAAGGATATGATAATTCACATTTCAAACCTCTTTAGTGTACCCATTGCACACTTAAGGAAGATAGAGAAGATATAAAGAGGAAAAGGGAGAAAAGGAGAAAGAAAGGAAGAGAGAGAGAGAGAGGGGGGGGTAAAGATAAAAATGGACATGGATATAGATAGGGAGAGGGAGATACAAAAAGAGAAAAGAGAGAAAAAATATAGAGAGAAAGATAAATAGAGATCTATGGAGAGATAAAGAGGGAGACAAAGAGATATAGAGAGATAGAAGAGAGATAGAGATATAGAGATAGAGATAGAGGTAGAGATATACTAGAGGAATAAATAGGGAGAGAGAGGGGGGGAGAGAAAGATAGAGATAGTGAGAGAGAGAGAGAGAATATAAGAGACATAGATAGATATAAAGTACCATAGGGAGAGATCAAATAAAGAGATAGATAAAGAGAAATAGGAAACAAAGATATATAGAAGTAGAGAGAGGGGGAGATAAATATGGACAATAAAGGAGTAAGGTAGAGAGATAGGGAGAGAGAGGAAGAGAGAACGTAAGAAAAATATAAAGAGAAATATGATAGAGATACAAAGAGAGAAATTGAGGGAATATTAAAGAAACAAGTTGAGAGGGAGACATAGATAGAAAGAGTGTCTCTCTCTTTCTCTTCCCATCTTTATACATATATCTACTCATCTCTACCTCTCTTTATATATAACTCCCTATCTCTATCTTTCTATCCTTCCAATGCTCCCTCTCTCATTCTCTCCCTCTTCCATTTCCTCTCTCCTTCCATCTCTCTTTCTCTCTCTCCCCCTCCATTTTCCCACTACCTATCTCTCTATCTCTCCCTCTTTTGAGATCTCTATCTCTCCCTATCACTTCCTCTTTCTATATCTCTATTTTATCTCTATCCTCTCTCCATTGAATCTCTCCCTCTCTCCCTAAATATATCCTTTTGTCTCTATCTTCATATATATCTCTCTCACACACACACACACATACAAACTCCATTTCTCCCTCCTTATCTTTATCTCTCTCTCCCCTCTCTATTTATCTCTTCATCTCCTTTGTATATCTTTATCTGAAGTTATCTCTCACTCTTCCTTCTCTACGTATCCCTCTCTCTACCTCTCTATATATAACTTCTTATATATTTGTCTTTCTATCTCTCCATCCCCCTCTCATTGTCTCCCTCTTAATATCTCTATTTCTCCATCTCCATCTCTCTCTCAACCCCTCTATCTTTCATAAGTTATATCTATCTCTATCTCTCCTTATTTCTATCCCT
>VDFB02152351.1:0-20469 GCA_007258455.2 Sequoia sempervirens
GTTGTGTTGAATCTAGTTATGCTCTTGATCTCTAGACCAACTTGGAAATCATGTGGAGGAACTTGCAAGAGCTTCCATGTCTCGTTGCACCATCTTAAAATATGTTATCTATTTCAACGAAGTTTAAAAATAACATTTTGAGAAATCTCTAGAAAAAATATCTGTTTAACCAACACCATATTAATCGCTGATCTTCAATTCGGTGATTTAAATTGCTGTCCTTTCTAGTAGTAGCTCGTTAATCAATTCCCTATTGCCCATTATAACAATATTTTTTAGTTTGTCATGAGACAGTAGAGTTCTAACTCTAGTCTTTTAACTGTTACCCTTTTTTTGAACTTTTTCAGAGCGATGTGTGGCGATTATGTTATGTTGGGTACACTATTTTCTTTCAAACAACAAAATTGATGCTTGCAGATAAGAAGTAACATAATTTTCACATTAAAGGCATCTCATATTTGGTCAACTTTAAATTACAATAGAAATTTAAAGATGGATAAAAATTTGTACATGAAGTACTATGGTTCATAGGAGTTATTATTATTACAAAAAACGAAGTTTTCTATGATGCATATGAAAATAAAAATCACTCTCTTGAAGGTTATTTTAGCTTTTACTGAATTGGTATCGCGCTCATATTGTGCATGTCATTCCCACAACACAACTGTGTGGGAGTGTAAAAGAGCGATTGTTTAATGTCTATACCACACAACTCAATATTATTTCAAAACACATTGTAATATGCATTGAAACTTTCAAAACAAACACAAATTTCATATTTTTTAAAACTAAGGCCTTGCACAGATCCCACCAGCAATTATTTGTAGCTGAGATTTTAAGGGTTGGTATCGTAATTAAATCTTTTGAATTTTAGCGGGTAGATATTTTCTTTTTTTTATCTGGATTCACTGTGTTTCCATTTTTATTACAAATGATGCGGGGCCCACTTCAATTACAATCATTTACACAAGCTGAGGATTATTGAAGCCGTCTCATTGTGTTTTTATTGTCTTTCAGTACTGGTACCAGCTTGGAACAGTTTGTTTCCTTAAGCTAATCATTGTCTAGGACTCAGAATGCGAGCTTAACATACAGTTGGGCTTCTCATACCCTTGATCATATTAACAATAATGCTATTCAAGACTGGTGGATATTTCTCAAACCCAAGGAAGGTGGGACTGATTCAACAAAGCATTATATCTAACCACGTTTGAAGGTCTCCTTAGAAAGCATCAATCAATCGTACTTTAAGCTTGATATATTGCATTAATGTACTGTGTTGTTTGGCTTCCACTGCCTATAAAATAAGAAACCGGCTTTAAGAGAAACCATGTACTACTATTTTGAAATGGAAATTTTGGACCACATGTAATCAATCAAGAAGAAAATGAGCAGATCAGCAAGTGTGAACGGATATGCATAATGTTGTGCTTCAAAGCTTGGATGGTACATCATGCACAGCCTACCATGAGAATTCCTTCCACCTTTCCCCTAGGAGAGTACGCCACCTCTGTTAGGTTCAACCATGGCAACCCATGCTTTAACCAAGTCCCCCCAGCTTCTCCAGTTTCTAAACCACCAAGAGTAGCTCAGCAGCTTTGCACCTTGTGATCTCATTCAATCTTTTGTTCACTAATAATCATAACATGTCATATGGACTTCTGTATTTGTACAGATTGCAGATAATGTTCATAATGCGTTAACCAAGTCCCCCTGATTCTGCAATTTCTAAACCACCAAGAGTAACCGTAATAGCTTGGCACCTTATAACCATAACTTTGCATATGGATTTCTGTACTTGTACAGAATACAGACAATGCTCATAATAAACAGAATATGACCATCATTCACAACATATTTATGGTATGTATAACAATATACAGAATATATGTTATTGTTGGCGCCTTTATACAAAGGTTTGAGAATCTATTACTTACAAATGCATTTGTTTGTCAACATTGCACATGCATCTATGAAAGTGTTGCAATCCATTACTTGCATAGAAGTTCGGTATACATCATCTGCTAGCTGATGTCCTTTGGGTGCGTTAAATGATGAAGAAAGTGTTTTTACACAAGCCACGGCTGCAGTAGAGATCTTGACTTAGGAGGGACTCGCAGTAGTATCCACAAACTTAGCATGTTACTAATTGCAGTGCCCCAGATGTTATCAAAATACTAAATGGGAAATCAATGAAAAAATATTTTTTAATATTTACCTTGCATCATATAAGGCAGATTAACTGCAAAAATTCTCATAAATTGATAACATGATAAAATAATAAAAAACTAAGTGAGACAAGGATGGCCTTGTCGAGCAAAATCATTCTTTGTCCCCATATTGACATAATATCTTCATCTAGTTGTCAGCATAGAGATTGTTTCTCCCATAGTTTTTCAGAGGTTTAGTGCTAAATTCCACGCATGGCATCCAAACATCTTGACATAAATGCTTGCGAACCTTTGTGGCAAATTCCTTCTTACACTCGAGAGAGCAGATATAGAATATTTTGACAGGGCTTATATAACAATATCCTCCAAAGTTTTCTTAAATTGAACCATCATATGATCAAAAATGCTTATATTATACTTCTTTCTCTTTTGCAATATGCACATGCATTCAACATGTCTGCAACACAAAACAAAACAAGTATTTCCAAACTAAATTGCATCCTATAAACACCAAAACTTGGTCGTTTTGCTCTTACCTGCAGTTCTATAGCTGAAAAAGAACTTCCACACCATGTTCAAGATGCATATGAAAAAGTTTAAGAATAATGGAACAACTTGTTTGGCGATTAGTTCAAAACTCTCCTATTATAAATATGTTCTGATCTCCTGTAACAAAAAAATGCAGCTCCCACATTTTGTTGTTTTCAGCTGCAAAGCAGGCTATGTCAGCATATGCTGACAAATGACTTGAAAATCCTATATAGCAAATAATCTACCCGAAATAGCTAACCAAAAGACAGGACACTAAACTGCTCGTACATACCCCCAACTCCAACAAAAGGTCATGTCGGTCATGGTTAGATATACACAACTTGCCAAAATCACATCTTGCATCTTGAGTTCATTTTCTCAAATGGGCAAGGCATGAAATCAACATTTTCACAATGAAAATGCAGTTTTTGTGAGCTTCAAACATTTTTGTTCATCCTGCAGCACAAGGGGAAATGTGCCAACCTATTGAGATACTTTATTAAACTCGGATCACAAACCTTACTCAGAGTACAATAGGCCAAAGGCCCAAAAATGAAAACACGCTCATCATATAAAAAAAGAATCGCTGCTTTGTATCATCGTCTTAAACCTCATCTTCTCTAGTATAGTTTTCATACTATCCGCTGCTAGCTCATTTGCATCCATTCTTCGAGCTTCTGCTGGATTTGCCACGGCTTCATATGCTTCCTTCTGTAGAAACTTTGGTAATACCTTTCCAGTTATTCACTGTATCTTGGAGTTTGTCAAAGCCCTATACATGCCAACAGATCAAATGAGAGCTCAATTATTTTTGAAGCCAGAACATTACAAGACAATAAAAAAATCAGTTTTGATTTAAATTTAACAAATCAAAGTTTGCATGAATGATAACAACTTAAAGATATGAGCTCCCAATGGTCCCAGTACTGCTACAAAATCACATTTATTTTCTTGCAAGTACAACTTGATTTTCTTTAACACAAACATAAAGAAAAGGAAACAGACCATTCGTTCTGTAAAGTCGCCAAAAGACTCTCCTTGTTCACGATCACTCTTCCATGAATAAAAGAGGGGCTCAAGAACCTTTTCCAGGTCTTGCACTTTGACCTTATTCATGAAGGTTCTTGCCAGCCGTGTTTGATTAGATGCACCTCCAAGCCAAACCTGTCCCGAAAAAGAAATCCAAGTTGTCATTCTAAGGCGTGTCAAAATTATCACGCTGCTGCTATGAGCATCAAAAATAAATTATTCATCTTCATAGGAAAAAATCTCAAGAACAAAACACTGCCTGACTAAATAAAGGCACTAAAATAAAAGCATTGGTAGATTTAGTGTTTGCTTCCAATTTAATCATGTCTGAAATTAAAGGTTAAAGGTGCACATCATGCAATAAGTAAAGATGGAAAAATGCAGATCACATCCCAGTAGACTAATGAACTCAAATGAAGATTAATTTTCCATACATGCATTAATATAAGAATATTCTTGGAAATGGGTAATGATTAACTCTGGAAATTTTCCTTTTACAGATTCATATTATATTTTTATTATTTAATAATCAATTGTACACTTCAACAAAAAACTTATCCTCCCAGTTCAACGCAAAAAGAAATAGAGGATGCAATATGTATATGCAAAGAAGTTCATGAAAATAGTTTATATGTAGTAAATAAGTTTGGCACCTTTTAGGAGAAGATAAGTGGTTACATCCTTCAGAACATTTTTAAGAATACTGTTTCAGTGTTCGCAGCAGCCTTTCCATTGTGCTTTCAAAAATACCTAAACATAACTTTCAAAAGCACATTTAGGTAGGTTTCAAGCCTGACAGCAATCTCACATCGTGTCCTGGATCAACTAGTGGATAAGATATAATTTTGGACTTGTTACATTGAAACTGTTCATATGACTTTTCTGAATCTCTTGAGCTGATTCTTGACACTTGGCAGATACATCACACTAAAAAAATGCATGTGATTGAGAACTGCCTTATGGGTTGTACACCAAAACATAGTAGGTTTAATCATTGTATAATATTTTCAACCTCCTTCAATGTCTTGACTCTTAATTATATTGGATATGGCTCATAATACAACTTAAGCATAGGTACATGTTCATTTCTAAATTCATTCATCAATAGCTGTGCAGAAGGGCCTTTAGGCTCTTGATCTTTAGGTTGCAAAGGTCAAGGTGTACCCACAGTGAACCACTTGTTCAACATCAGGAGTTGAGAACACTTTGACTGACTTCAGATTTCGACTGCTAAGGAGAGTGTCGAACAAGTAGACTAGTGAGTGCCCAGTTGAGTGAGTGTTTGTTCTATCGAGCAAAGTACATGGTGGAAAGAGTACTGTGACACAGGTCTCATATGAATGTGAAATGAAAACGAAGAACTGGGGTGTCATTATTGGCTCTCAGTAGACCTTAAAAGTTGTCTGAGATATCAGTTCATTATCTCTACCTAAACTTAAAAAAGGATATAAATATTAAAGACAATGTTTGTCAAGATCATAACTGTACTGATCCATATGTTCATTTTCTTATATTTCTTTTGATTAAGCATTCATATCTCACACTGGATGTGTGAATTTCAAAATAGACCTATTACTGATTTCAGCATGTAAACTCCATCCCATATCTCAAATGCAAACACATGATTAAAAAGATTGTGGGAAAGCACATTAAGTAATAGAGCACATATTAAAATACCTGATAGCTATTTGGCCCATCTCCCACAAACCCCAGCTCAGCCATGTATGGCCTTGCACAACCATTAGGACATCCAGTGAACCTTATCACAACTGAATCTTCATACTTCAGTCCAACCTGTTAAGACTAACTGCATAAGGTTCTTTGGGCAAAGATGTGAAAGCTAGCTCACATTAACATGAAATCTGTGTCTATGGTTTACAGCAAGAAAAAAAATGAGACGACAGTACACACATATGAACTTTGAAAAGCAATTCATTTTGCATTTTGCTCTGATATGCAGGTTAAAGAAAATCAGAATGCAAAGCACATAACATGGCTAAATAGTATTCAGGAGAGAAACAACATAACTGGAGCAATGTAGGAATGGGGATCTACCTTTCCAAATACAGCACGTATCCTCTTAAGAATATCAGGACTTCCACGCTCTGCCTCTGCTATAGCAAGAGGACACAGAGGCAGAGCAGGGCACGCCATGGACGTCACATTGAGTGGATCAACATAATCAGGATGCTACAAACATAATAATCAACATGTTAAAACAAAATAATGGATAATAAACCATGGTGTAGCATCGCATCCAAGCATTCATTTTATGAATGATGCACCTACAAAGAGCAGATTTTGAGATTAACCAGAAGCAATCAATGTTAAGAATAATTTTATTAGATTAAGTTAAAATGGCACTGATATTCCATTAACTCTTATTACACCAAAACACACACACACACTATACAGTTATCTATATAAATCATTTCAATAGCACAATCCTCAGTAAGTTGTTTAATGCTCCAGAAAAAAATGTTGTGTACCCATCATAAATTCAGATACCAAAAATTCATAAATTTCAATTTCCTATCATAGAAGAACCACTATTATCTATCAAAAACCTCTACAGTTGAAAGTTATCACCACTTATATACTTGATTTGATATTTGTATGCATGACCCATTTTGCTTCATTTTCTCTTCTCTAACAGCACAAGCTTTTCTTAATCATCACTTATCCCAGCAATGAAAAACATATCACTCTTCCCAAAAAATTTTAAGAGCAATCATGTTTCTCAATGCAGGAAAGTTTTAACTTAAGTTACACAAACACATACACATACATATACTGATATACATGTATCATATCCAATACATATGGCAAATATTCTGAAAACCTTGGGGACACGATGGATGAAATATGGGATGCATATAAATAAATATTAAAATTTTAAAAATGTTTTAAAAAGAATACAATAAAACATTATCATTCAGAATACCATTCATTAATTTGAAGATAGACTTAAAGCAAGCATTTCTATTATTATCAGTTACCTGGAGATGTGGGGGTACGATAAGGGGTACAGGGACCAGGGTGCTATTCAAATCAAGATACACAGCTAAATGATTGAGGGTACGGCTTTGTCATATATAACTATAGTCACCGGAAGATGTGAATGTAGGGATAGGGACGTGATCTGCTTCCCTATGCTGGAGTTTTCTGGGGACTGTGATTATTATTAATACATGAAAGAAACTATAGCAGCCCATGTGAGGGTACAATAAGAGGTTTGGAATCCTGGATGCTATTCAAATCAAGGTATATAAATAAATAATTAAGGTTAAGGCTTTATTATATAATAGTCATCAGTAGATGTCGGCGTAGGGATAGAGGCATACTGTGCTTCCCTATACTGGAGATTTCTGGGGATGGTGATTACATGAAGAAACAAACTAGCAGCCCATATATACTAACTCAGTAAAGAGAATTTCTGCATCCCCTAATCAGCTCACAAACCATTTTAACTGTTAAAAAATAAACTTAGGCCCAAACCTGTGTAAAACACTCTAAATAAGCTCAAAAGTCATTGACTGGTATGTTTGCAAAGAGGTGTTTTGCCTCTCTTTATAAGTGTAGGTGCTTTTTCTGTACATTATTGTTTTCCCTTGGTTATTTTTTATGTTTTTGAATTTTTTAGAGTAAATGGATGGGGTATTATACTGGCCATATCCAATACTTCTTCTAACTTTACCTAAGTCATATATAGAGAAGGATATGGACAAAGTACTATCTGAGCCATATCTAGATGAGGATAAATATGGCTCATGTCCAGCCATATCTGGGCCATTTCCAATCCAGATACAGGGAAAATCATGTCTGATTAATGCAAGAAAAGTATCCAGTAACACACATATAGCCTCTCATTTAAGAGATTCTGATCACATTGGGTCTGCTAAACAAAAGCACTATAAAGTGTGACACTTATAAATGCTTTTCCAATCTGGATACATATCAGATAGGCCAAAATTGATAGTTTACTTAAAGGCTAAGGAAATGGAATTGAGCAACATAGAAACTCAAAGATAAAATTAATAACATGTAGGGGGAAAAAATCAAATTCTCGTCTTTAAGCATCAAACAATTTACGAGAAATGAAATCCTTTCTTCAAGATCTACATAAATTATTATTCACTTGAGATTATAATATTCAACTGAGCTTCAGATAGAAAATGTTAAAATATCGCACATAACAACAGCAAAATCAATAAGATGAACCTATACCTCAAAAATTGAAAATTGCTGTGCAATATATGTGGACACAAAGTCTCTGACAAAAATTTCCAATTAGAACCACCTGAATTAGGACCCTATCATGATTTATGAATAGCTTTCTCACAGTCAAACTTAATTATCTCTCTGCCCACCCTTCAACACCACTTGCTTCCCCCTCGCCAATGGAAAGATAAACACACACAAACACACCCATGCTAGCATTAATATACACAAATACAAAAATAAACATACCAGTAGGCCTGCCTCAGCAAGAGTAACATTAATATGTCTTTTCCAAGCTGGTTGAATATCACACAATATGATATTCTGGTTTGGGGTTAGACGAATACTTAAGTTGTATTTCTCAATTATTTCTCGCAGTGCTTTTTTGGTCACACCTTTGATCCGGCCATTATCAACATGCACTCCATAAAATATATTGCCGTCCCCCTGCCATAAACCTAAGTGTTTACAATTACCCAAACATGAAAAGTATCTACAAATCCAAACAATGACTAATGCCAAAACATGATGCACACCTGCTCATGCCAACCTAGATAGCTCTTGAACTCCCACTCTGGAAGCTCCTTGAAAGGCTCAAATGTTTTTCCGTAGTACTGCTCTACAACAGACCGGAACTTCTCAATTCCCCATTCACTTATTAAGTATTTCATGCGACTGTACTTTCTATCATCTCGCCTTCCATAATCTCGCTGTGTGGCAACAATGGCTTTCACTGCATATAGAATATCTTCTTTAGGCACATAACCAAGAGGTTCTCCCAATCTTGGGAATGTGGCCTCCACCCGATGAGTTCTTCCCATTCCTCCTCCAACCTGTAATGCCAATACACCAATAAAAAGGGATTAAGCTCTTTATACATTTGTAGAAAATATTTCTGTTATTGTTAATTAATGTGTGTATAAACCATATATTTTGTCGATACACCCATGCAACAAACTAATAAATTCTCTATATATTTCTGTGTATAAACTATATATGCCATTGATCAGAGCCATTCTCTTTCATTTGTTATTGGGAGAAGGAAGATGGGTGACAACAAAGACCCAATGCAGTCCATGTTTTAACTCTGCAAGAAGCATGTATATGTTCATACAAATACAAAGATTAAAATGCATTACTACATAGAATATAATAAAATAGTTAGCTCAAAGGATTACAAGCACTCACAAATATGTCAAAGCCCTGAGGCTCCCCATGTTCATTTGAAACCACCACAAGCCCAACATCATTGGTAAGAATGTCAACAGAGTTATCAGTGGGTACTGTAACTGCGACCTTGAATTTTCGAGGCAGAAATTGAGTACCATAAATTGGCTCAGGTGAATTCTCAAAATTTGTTCCATGGGAATTATCATTGCGTGCCTCTACAACATCAGGAGGATCTGACGACATTATTTTCTCTCCATCCACCCATAAATCATAATAGGATCCTGACTGAGGAGCCAAAAGAGCAGCAACTTTATCTGCAGTTTCTTGAGCAAATAAATAGTCTTTTCTGGCCAGATATGGTGCTGCAGGGGCCAAAACATTTCTGTTCAAGTCACCACATGCTCCAAGTGTGGAACCCATGCTTCTAATTATGGTACTCATAACTGTCTTCAAATTCTTCTTAAGCACACCGTGGAGTTGAAATGTTTGCCTTGTGGTGAGGCGAAGTGTAGCAATCCCAAACTCATCTGCAAGCTCATCCATTACTAAATACAGCTTATTTGAAACTTTCCCCGCTGGATTTTTTGTTCTAAGCATGAACTGATAAGATTTTCCTCCACCTTTAAAACGCTCATCTCGGTTGTCTTGCTGATAGCTTCCATGGAATTTTATGAGCTGCGTTGCATCCTCACTGATATTTGAAGCTTCTGTCTCTAATTCTTCATTCAAAGGATATCGTAAATAATTACTTTTTTCCTTGATGATCTCAACCTTGCTGCGCTTGGTCTGTGGTGTGGCAGGTGGCTTGGCCGGCTACATAACAATATGAAATTAGAAAAGTTAACGACAGAGAAAACATGGAACAAGAACTCTGGAAAAAGATTCATTTTTCAGTATCTAATAATTTGCATGCACCATACATAAGCCTTTATAAAATCAATCAAACAAACATATTAAAAAAACACATAAAACTCACTTAAATCCTTAGATTTGACCTTAAACCTGATGAGTGAATAAATGTTAAAAAAAATTGCTTCCACAAATGAGCACAGTATTCCAATATTTGCATGTCCTCTATGGTGTCCATAAAGAAATGATCATGCCTAAAAGGCTACACACACAAAGCATTGAGGTGCATAACTAATTCCCTAATTTTGAAAAAAACATAATCATGCAAAAGCAAATTATGTACGTAACAACAATGTGATTGATGCACCTACCATAGACCCATGTAAGCCCCAGTGTGATATATTTTGCAAGCAGATTTGACTTCCAATGCCTTTGCTGCCAGGTTGGTAGTCTATATTGTTTCAGGACTTCCCTTAATACCACTCAATCCCCACTAGGAACCTTCAAGCTTTTCTCTATGGGTACCCTTCTACAGCTCTTCTGGCCATTCTCCCTTTCCCAGGGCCCTTCAGACCAACTCTCATTTAACGATCACATATTTGTCACATTTATTAATCAAAGCCCCCTACCCAAATGTAAATTTTGCCTATCCATGAAAATAACAAGAAGATGAATTTCTAACAAATTCCGAGCATGTCTAGACTTTTTGTAAAAAGTGGGAAAAAATAAAAATCAGTGCATATTTGCAAAGGATATAAGAATTTCAAAGAAAAGATCAGCAGTCTTGTGTGTTGCTTCCAAATGACATGGAATTTACACATAAATAAGCCATGCCAATCTCTGTTATTTCGAGGACTGAAATGTAACATAGAAATGAGCATTAAGAAGATGTCTGTCTATGGTTATGAGAACTCATGCTAAATGGCTCAAAACAATGTGACCTTAACAGAAGTTCAAAGAAAGCATTCAAAAGCTCAGCTGCTGCAAGACTTACACCTCAACCTACTGCTCATCTATGATATACTGTAAACATAATAAGCATGACACTATAACATTACTATGCACTTTCATTTAGGACAGAATATATTCAAGTATTGCAACCAATATTTCAAACCTAGAAGCTTCCTCTCATGACCATAATGGAGCAAATTAGCCAGCATGTAGCATTTTGTACACTAGAATAAGTGCAATGGCCCCAGTATGTTGGGCATATTATTTACTTTTGGATATGCATTCAGCTTACATTGATGGATTGGATCTAGCCAATGCAAATAAAAGTGCACTCTTAGGCACATACCATTCACTTTCAGTGTCAGCAATGTCAGAAATTATGATATTGCTATCAGGATTCAACTGTAGTTTTTTGAGTCGAACACATTGACCCATATCATAATTTGACTTGAAAAACTACACAGTTGAATCCTGATAGCAATATCATAATTTGACACTTCGGAAAATACCTCCTACTTATCAATGTCAGAAATGTTAACTGAGAGCTAGCATAGCAAGAAAGGGTTGACAATAATCATAATGACAGAATGTCACCATACGCAGTTCCATGGATACCACTTCACCAAACTAGTTTAACTCAACCTTCATCCAGACAGCCTGGTCTCAAGGCCTATAAGTCATATAATGTAAAGCCAGCTATTCTGAAACAGACACTGGCCTGGAACCCAAAGACTTATTTAGTGAGTTTCACTATAGACTCAAAGTGTGTGTAAATTACTTATTTTCTGTTGATTTTGACAGAACACCCAATGCCACTGGCATAGATAACCCCCTCATATGGCAAATTGATTTCCAAATATGGCACTATCTGGAAGATAGTACACATCAATACGAAGACAAGTTAGGATGACTCAACCACAAAGTAAAGCACTTGAGCAATCTTGTGTGCATGGTTCTGATAAACTATATACACATTGAGCCATCTTGCACTGCCCATACTGAACATAGCTACAATTATTCAGGAGACTAGACTGTAATACTAATAAATGCAATAGCATTCAACAATATGTGTATCTTGGCACAAACAATTCCATAAATGTATGTCAGTTACACAACCCCTTAATCAATAGAACCACAATCATTCAGGGGACTAAACTGTTGAGATACAACTCTCTATTTAGCTAAACCATTTAGCTTTATACTTAATGTAGCCATGTTTGTTCGGAAGACTAAACTGCATGAAATACACTAGCACTCGGCAATATTAAACTCCATAAAGGTGAACCTTATCCTAAATACTCCCATATATTTAAGTCAGTTACATACCCCTGAATCGATAGAACCCAAACCATCCAGGAGTGCCAGGACCATCCAGGGGCTAAGCTGTTTAGCTATAAACAGCTCTGTATATCTGAACCTGGGCATAACTGCCATTATATGTTTTGGTCGGTTGCCATCTTGCACTTGCTCATACTGAACATGGCTACAACTATTCAGGAGACTAAACTGTAATAAATGCACCAGCATTTAACAATATGTGAATCTTGACACAAACACTTCCATAAATGTATGTCAATTGCACAACCCCTTATCAATATAACCATAATCATCCAGGGGACTAAACTGTTCAGATACAGCTCTCTATTTAGCTAAAACCAGTTAGCTATATACTAAACATAGCCATGACTATTCAGAAGACTAAACTGCATGAAAAGCAACAGCACTCAGCAATATAAAATTCCAGACATGTAAACTTTATCCTAAATACTCCCATATATGTAAGGCTGTTACCTACTCCTGAATCTATGGAACCCAAACCATCCAGGAGGACCAGAATCATCCAAGGGCTAAGCTGTTTCATAGCTCTGTATATCTGAACCCGAGCATAACTACTGTCATTTATTTAGGTCAGTTGCCACTGCCTTTAATCAGCACATTCATGACCCTCAACAGGACATAAATCAGATAAATAGTGCCCTTATTCAGTGACATCCAGTAGGCATATGTGAGTTACTATCTTTAATAAATGCAGCCATAATATTTTAATTTAATTTAAAATTAATTTGGATATCAATGCCCATAGTGACCAAGAATGGCCGATGGGACTGAAGAAAGTGTACATATCCAGAGTATATAACAATGTGAGTGCCTAGAGCATCTCCAGTCAACCGATATTTAACTGAAACCATAGTTCCATGGAGTTTCCTAACGGGGAAGTGGGGGGATAGGATTCTGGGATGGGGGGACCAAGGGCCTAAGTTTGGGGACAGCGAGCAATGGCGGCACAAGGGTGGCAAGCTGGCGGGGGGCTGACACAAATACATATAGTACTTGAAAAATTAGTTATGAAAAGATGTGTAAGGTATAAGAATTGCAAAAGAAACTTTGGCATACTAAGTAAAGTTTAAACTAATAAACATTAAAAATGATTGCATTGAACATTAACAATGGTGGGTAGAGGTTTGGAGGCAAATAAGTATAAGAATTGCAAAAGAAACTTTGGCATACTAAGTAAAGTTTAAACTAATAAACATTAAAAATGATTGCATTGAACATTAACAATGGTGGGTAGAGGTTTGGAGGCAAATCAGAAATAAGTATAAGAATTGCAAATGAAACTTTGGCATACTAAGCAAAGTTTAAACTAATAAACATTAAAAACATGGCAATGATTGCATTGAACATTAACAATGGTGGGTGGAGGTTTGGGGTCAAGGGGCAATGCCCCTTGCAGGGGTTTGGGGACAAAGCCCCCAATTGGGTCAAGGGGCAGCACCTCTTGCGGGGGTTTGAGGGCAAAGCCCCCCGTGGGGGCCCCTTGTGGGAATCTTGGGGCAAAGCACAAATTAAGGCCTTCAAAACCTCACAAACCTTCATGGAAAATGTCATTTTCATGATTTTATCACTTATTTTTTGCAACAACTAGAAGTCCCTGGGACAGTTGGGAGACTCCTCAAAGTCTTGAGGACGTCTCAAAGTCCCCAAACTAGGTAGCATCTCAGAAACATCCCCGAGACTTAAGTGGCGGTGGTGGGATGGCGAGGGGGCATTTTCCACAAGTCCCCGCGTCCTGGAGACATCCCTGTCCCAGAAACATGGGATTTTTTAGGGGGAGACATCCCCATGGAACACTGACTGAAACAGAAACAAAAAGATTAATAGCACAGAATAGCTCTAAAGAAACAAAAACATAAAGCAACATATCTAAAACATCAATGCTAAGTCAAGCTGCCACTCTCCTGACATTCAAAGTCTGAGAACTTCATGATGGATTTCAATTTGATATTTCTTTTTTGGCCATTGACACATACAGTCTGACTGACCCTGATCATACCATTAGGTTACATGGTTTCCTGCATATCAAACTATGCATTTTTTCAAACTACCAATAAGGGATGTCCTCAAACTGAGTTTTTTTTGTCTAAGTTGCAGCCACCTACTAGATAAACAAAGACAGACACCTCTAACCCTCATACTGTATGCAGGTCATCTTCAAGAAGTTAGAACCCATGAGTCCTCTAAATAGGCACTGATATTTCCCTTTGATCTCATAGTATGCAGGACATCTTAAAATGAAATGTTCCTCACACTCAAACTCCAGAAGAAAGAGTTAAAGCATGCACTAATCTCATGGGAGATCATCCTGTTACTCCACCTAAGTCGACAGCAGAGAAGTGAGGAACCAAAATTTGTGCTGAAGGCACTCTTGAGCAGCAAGGGAGCATCTTCTTCAAGTACTGAACCTAGATTCAACAATCTTGTATATAGACATAAAAAAGACAAAAGAGAAACTTCAGTGTCAAAGGGTCTCTTGGATCTATCTATGTTGCCTTCAAGCATGTTTTGTAAATTAGTGTAGCCATGGCTGTCTAGACAATAGAAGGCAGGGCATCTTAAAATGAAATGTGTCTTGTACTCAAGCTCTAGAAGGCAAAGTTTAAGCGTATGCTAATCTCATGGGAGATTATAATATGACTCCATCTAAATTGATGGCAGAGAAACTGAATTGCTGGTCCTGATTTGGAAACAGGTACAGGTTTGGGGTTCAGGTGCGCCAGTATGGCATTTCTTTTCCCTGGTTAGTGGTTACAGCCTTACAGGTACAGGTATATATATAGAATAAAAATAAAAATATATTAAAAAATCATTTATATATATAGACACATACACACTATATGTATATATAATTATTTATATATCCATAGAATGTGTGTGTGTGTGTGTATAAATGAATTTTTTTATATATGTTTTATTTTTATAGATAGATAGGTAGATAGACAGATATAGATAGACAGACAGAATTAAAATATTCATTGTTTGTGTGTGTTTCTATATATTTTGCAAAGTATATAATACATATCTTTTTTGAAAAAAGTAATAATCCATTTTTTTGGGAGGATGGAGAGAGCTGTATACTTTACAAAACAGAAGCAGGGAGGCAGAGTTATGGGACTGGAAAAATATGCAAATTCTTTTTAGGCTTTTTAGTTATTCAAGTGATTCTTTATGGATGTGAATTATTGGCTAGCAGCACTTTAGTGATAAAATGGAAGCAAACAGAGAGGATTCAAAAACACATGATCACAAGCAAATTCAAACTGAAAACGTCAGTCCCTTATGAGATTCTTCATACTGAAACAGGTACCTTCCCTATTGAAGCCATTACTAAGTGTATCTCATAAGTTGTCTTAAAAAAGTAAATGGAGACACGTAGATGGCCTAAGGCTGTCATCAAAGAAGTCTTGAATGACAGAAACAAGTCTTGGAAGAAACAAAACATCAAGTGGATGACCAAATGGGAGCATTCACCTAAGTATATGCCCAAATAATAACAAAGAAATAAAGGCCTTTCTTATAGATAAATTTAAAAGTCCATGTGGGAAAAACCATTAAGGAAAAAGAAACATTATCTTGACGAATTTAACCTCACTTAGATCATCAACAAAAGGCTTAATAGGGGCAAATGTACAATGGGGAGCAAAAATTCTTATAGCTCAATTGAGAACTAGCTCACACCATCTTCAACATGAAACAGGCAGGTGGAAAAGGCCTAAAGAAGAATGGGAGGAAAGAGTTTGTATATTTTGCACACCAGGGGCAGTTCAATTACAGAAGTACCTTATTATTCTTGAGTGCAAATCTTAACATAATATTCGGCCAAATATGCAGACACTTTAGCGGCTACTTCACAGCAAGATTTGTTCAAAGAGATTAAGGTTGGGAAAATTGGGGAGCTCGTCATCAAGCTTCTCAGCAATTGTTCTGCAAATCTAAAAGCTAGAAGATAGGGTCTACTGTTCCATAAGCTATCTTTGGCCTCATAGACATTAAACTTCTTCTATTCTATTCTATTCTATTCTATTCTTTACCCAATTAGGCAGAAAATCATTCAAGATTATTGATATATTTGGTAGATTATAGATTAATATAAATATTTAATCATTAAAGGTCAAAACTTACATATTTTTTTAAGGTCAAATTAAAAAAATATATGTTCAGGATCAAACTTATTCAAAGAAATAATAGTTTGACCAAACCATATACATTCGAGATCAAACTTGTTGAAACTTGTCAAATATCTTTAAAAGTTAATCCAGAAATTTGCAGACAGAATCACATGGATATCACACATACAGAAAATATAAATCAATCATGACAGGAAATCGTTCGAGAAGGGAATTCTTTTATGATATTGAGCTACAGGAAATCACAAAAGAATCACATGAAATCCACAGAGAATGCCTAAGCTGGATCCCAAGTGACCCGAGGCCCTTCCAACCCCATACCCAAGCCAAAACCATATTTACCCAATTCATCTAGTGTTTCTGCTGAGCCCAGTAAAACATAATAGAGAACCTAAATTTATGATAAAGGCACTGTTGGGCAGTAAAGTCGCATCTTCTTCAAGTGTTGAACTTGGATTCAACTATCTTGTAAACAGAAATTAATCAATAAAAGGCGTAGAGGAGAAGGTTTGGTGTCAAAGGGTCTATTGGATCTGTCTATGTTGCTTTCAACCATGTTATGTAAATCAGTGCAGCCATGCTTGTCTAAATCATCGTAGGTAGGACATCTTAAAATGAAATTTTCCTCGCACTCAAATTCCAGAAGACAAATTTAAAGAATACACTTATCTCATGGAAATACATGTTATGACTCCATTTAAGTTGGCGGCAAAGAACCCAAACATGTGCTAAAGGCACCATTGGGCAGCAAGGTAGCATCTTCTTCAAGAACTGAACCTAGCTTCAACAATCTTGTAAACAGACTTAAAAAAAAGGCATAAAGGAGAAGCTTTAGTGTCAATAAAGGAGTGTCAATTAGTGTCAGAGGGTCTTTTTAGTGTCAATTAGTGTCAAAGGGTCTCTTGGATCTATCTATGATGCTTTCAAGTACGTTTTGCAAACTAGTGCAACCATAACTGTCTAGATCATAGTAGGTAAAACATCTTAAAATGAAATGTTCCTAACACTCAAGCTCTAGAAAACAAAATTTAAGCATACACTAATTCACAGGAGATCACGACATGATTCCATCTGAATTGATGGCAGAGAACCCAAATTTGTGCAAAAGGCACTCTTGGGCAGCAACGTAGCACCCTCTTCAAGTACTGAACCTAGATTCAACAATCTTGTAAACAGACCAAAGAAAAAAGATGTAGAGTGTAGGCTATGGTGTCAAAGGGTCTGTGGGATCTATCTATATTGCATTCAAGTATGTTTGTAAATTAGCACAAACATGACTGTCTAGAGGAATAACCTACAAGCTAGAATTGGACTATATATCCATCTATACAGGTCATGTGCATCTTTTCTTATATTTTAGTAGACTAATATTGGAGATGTGTCATAAAAGTTATATACAGCTACTGTCTAGTGCAGGTATTGCAGCTTCGCCATAAAATTTGTATGCAGCTACCGCCTACTGCATGTATTGCATCTTAGCCACAGGTTAGTTATTGCCAATAAAAGCACCCATGCTTATAGTAATTCTGAAACATATGACCCAATGCCAATGCTTTTTTATGTTTAAATGTTATTTTATTTTACTGTTGAACTATTTATTTATTACATACATGTAGGGATAAATTTTATGTTCTAATAATTCTGAAATTATTACGTTTATTATTAAATATTATTTTGATGTGTAAGACTGTCATCCATTACACTCCACACTTTCCTGCTGCCATTGTCTCCACATTAAAAATCTAAATTTTTATACGATTGATACCAAGAAATAACAATAGTAGCATTCAGCTGCCGACGCCCAATATACATTAAAACCCAATCAGCAACAAAAAGCTAATCATCCTCTACATGGCTCTGAAGAAAGACAAATCCTGATTGTTTCATAATTGAGGTGGGGGGGGTGGGGGGAAATAAACAAGCAAATGGGAATTTCTGATAGAAAATCTGCTAATTCCTTACGTTAAGTTTTATTTTCAAATAACTGAAAACAATCCAAGCAAATGGGGACTTAGGAAATTACTGTTCCGCTCAAAATATAACAAAAAATGTTAAAAAAATTCAACATCGTAACTGAACTTACAGAAGCAACAGCCCTCACGACCAGATTTCTGTAAGAGATCTTGCTTCCATGGAACCGACCGCTAAGAGCTCTCGGCCCTTGGGAGGTAAGGAAACGGATTTCAGAACATCTGTTCTGTGTCACTGGCACGGTACTCGTACTACCCATTGCTGCGACCTCCATTTTCAGTTCCGTTTCTCTGCAACCCTGGCCAGAGTTTTTCTGTCGACTGATAGCCAAACGTTTGATGTGAGGCGGGCACGAGGTGAAAGGGTTTACAAAGGTGAGAATGACAGTCCTGGAGAATTTATAAAATTTACGAAGATGAAGATGACGGCTGAATGGGTGTTAGTGGCGGGTCGAGTTGAAAGGTTCATTGAACATGGTCGTAATTTTTCCCCGGATGCCTTTCAAGGGTCAAAGCTATAATATTCCTTCGCTGTACTGCCTGTCCAATTATAAAATTGTCATCTTTACCCTATTATATAGCTGGAATGTTGAACTTGCAGACACGTGTCCTTTACTCTTATGTTTTTGGGCCCATTTCAATTAAATATATTTATTTTTTGAGACAGCAATTCCAAACTAATTTCTCTTAGTATTTTTTAATTAAATATGTTTAAGAATATTTTTATATAATTATTAAATATTAACAATTATTTTTTAATTAAATACATTTATTTACAAACAAGAAATTAAATTTATGATATAAGATGGACAATTCCAAATTAATTTCTCTTAATATTTTTAATTAAATATATTTTAAAAATTATCTTATTTTTCTATACAATTATTAGATACTAATTATTTTTAATTAAATACATTTTATTTATAAATATATATGAGATAAATACCAAATTATTTCTTATTTTTTGTGGCAGAAGTATAACAAAATTGTATATCATTATTAAATATTAATATCTATTTAAAATATTACAAATATGCAATTAAATAATAAATTGGATTAGTTCATGGATGTAACTCTAGAATATTTATTTATTTTTAATTTATTTGAAGATTTTTTAGTATCACAGCTTTTTTCTAGATAAGATTTAATTTTTTATTTTAGTTTTTTTTTGGTTGAAGGGTTTTATATCAAACCCACAAAATCTTCTAAGAGCTACTCAATAAAACCCGCGAGTCTTTGGGGTTGCTAACATCTTCAACTAAGATCCAAGGATTGAGGGGTATCCAATCCAGTAAAGTCTTTAGGGACAATGGTCTCGACCCCATCCTTTATAGTGTCAAGGCCTTACACTCAACAAAACTTGATCCCTCATAGGCTCATTTAGAACCTTTCAACTTGAGTACCGGGTCAAAGGCCCATTGAATAGTGTAGTAAATTTTATAAACTTATATGGTACTTTTTTAATAGTTCCATTTGTAGGTACCAATTTATATTTAAAATTTTGATATATTTGTATTTAATAAATAAATGTCAACTCTAAATAAATTTTCTTTCATTTTTATTTCACAATTGTGATATCAAATGCTTATTCCCCTACTACCACTATGAGTTTACATCTCACAACATAAAACAAGTCTATAAGTAGTATATGTTTATCTAAATTAGGCTTACAAATATCATTATGTTTTAGATTTCATCATCATTCATTTTTATGAATTGGTCTTGATCACGAGATCTTCATTTATCACCCATGGCTGCGGTACATTTGGTCTTGACTTAACAGAGTTGTTTCTATAATCATAGTTTTGAACTTGAATTTTTAAAATTTAAAATTAAAATTTACACCTTATTAATTTCTTCATTGCCCATTGTGAACCAACCTAACACACATCTGTGTTGATTTATGTATTATGTTGATAAAGTTAAATATGTTTATTCATTTCATCTAAAAATCACACTAGAGTGTGAAGAAGCGTCTAGGTTAAAGAGCTAAAATGGGGAATTAATTTTACATTGTCTACTTGTAACATCATCCAAAGCTCATTGCACGCTTATATGATGTGCTTGATCATCATTCTAAAATTGTTGAGTTAGTCATCTTATAGCTCTAAC
>VDFB02152353.1:0-12253 GCA_007258455.2 Sequoia sempervirens
TGGAGGGGAGCCAGTGGGGTCAAGCATCTAACCATCCGCTAAAAGTAGGCGTAGCTAGACTTGTCCAAGTGGGGACTCAACAAACATTGTCTATCACATCCATAGGATTGTACATGCTTTTGGGTTACAAAAACACATGCTTGTTTGTAAACATTGGAAAACAAACACTTAAACATGATCATGCAAATTTCAAACCCCTTTTGATAGAGAAAATACCTTTTGACAAATTTAAGTGTTGTTGCTTGCCCTTGAGATTATGTCCTTAGAGGTTTCTTAGCACTTGAATTTATATCGTCATTTGCTCTAACTAGGGTTAACCTAGGAAATCCCTTTGCCTCAATTTCTTGGAACTCCTACACAACACCTTGTGGGAAGAAAAGAAATTTTGACATAGGATATCTTTAGTTTGAAACATAATTAAGAAAGTGTATTTGGTAAAAAGAAGTCATTAAAAGCAAAGATAAGCAATTGAACCCCACACATGTATTTTCAATGATTTCTCACAAGGTCAAGATACAAAAAACCCAAGAAAAAGAAACTTAGCCCAAAACAACATCAAAAAAGACTTGAAAGGTTATATGACTATAGAAAAGTTGTTGGCTGATTTCTATAGACATGCTTCAAGAGACAACCTCACTTTGTATTCATTTTACTACACACGGAATCCAAGATTGTTTCAAGAATTTGGATACCTTGCTTAGGGCATAACATGTTCTTGAATACCTTGGTCTTGTTAAACAAAAGTCTAAACTAGGGTCATTCTAAGATCAAAATGTAGACACCTAAAAATGACCTAGGCCTGCAAGCTTCATTTTTACCATTTTCGTCTTAGCATAATTAAGAAATTTAATTATGTCCTTGGTCCACATTCGACTATTGATTAAATAATTCATAATTATTTAATTAATTAATGTCCTTTTATTCTTCGTGATTATTAAATAAATAAATTTTATTTATTTATTAAATACGTCATTAACTGTCTAAGTCTTTCTTTAATTAAATAAATTTCTTAATTTATTTAATTTCCCTTTCTGCATTTATTTCTTCTTGATTATTAAATAAATAAATTTTATTTATTTATTTAATACGTCACTAACTGTCTTAATTAAATAAATGGATTTATTTATTTAATTAATTGGTCTTATCTCCTAAATTAAATAATTAAAATTAATTATTTAATTGCCATTTTTATATTCTTCTCATTTTAAATAAATTAAATTATTTAAAATGTCATGTCAATCCTAACTGTCAGTCCTTTTTGATAAATAATCTAAAAAAGATTATTTATTATCTCTCAAAATCCATAATTTGAATTAATTTAATTCAAATTGGTGAAATTAATCTTCAAAATCAAGTATCCGGGCTGATTCTTGATTTTTCAAATCTTATCTTAGGTCCAAATCTTGTCTGCACAGTTTTCGAATCTGGCAAATCGGGCAATCTTATCTTCTTGATTTTTCGAAAATCTTTATTTTCTAATTAGTTTGTCTCATTTATTCTCCACCATCGATCCGATTTTATTCTGACCATTCGATTAAGGATTTTTCCCTAACCCTAATTAGAGTTCTCGGGTTTAATACGTATCGTTCATTTTAGGTTCTTGTCATTAATTTATCTCGTCGTCGGATTCGAAATGGCCTTTTCTATAAAATGCCATCTTCTTCTCATTTTTCGAACACACGCATGCTGACATTTTGCATAGTTATTATAGCCATTTACTTTCACACATTTATTATCATAGGCAATTTTAGTATTTAATATAGTCATTTGATCAACTTGGGCATTTGTTTTAGACATAGGCATTGGCAATAGTCATAGGCATTTAGATTTTGAGTAAATCCTTCAAAACTTGCTTTAGTCTTGTCATTCGTCATAGTTGCTCATACAAATCTGAGGGATCCTTCATTTATTGCAAGCTAGGAGGTGTAATGAAGGTCAATCATGGAAGATGGAGATTCTTGGTAATATCATTCCTTTTGTTTTCATCATTTTCCTTTGTACTTCGTTATTTCAATGGATTTTAGTGTTATTGTGTTAACAATCTAACAATTTGATTTTTCCCTTGATTACATTGGTGAACCCGACATATTTGGACAAATAAAAAACCATTTTTGGAGTTGGTTTCTTCTTGTTGTAGGGCTTGTTTGGTTTTTGTTGCAGGTTTGGCATCATTGTGGACAAATCCAAAGATTCAACCATAACTTTCAAACAGCTACGTATTTTCTCACGAAATATTTTTGGCAGCTTGGGAACAACATCACACACTCTCATTCCAAAAATAAGATTTTTTGGATCTTTTTTTCATTTTTTATAATTATTTTTCTGTTTTTAATAAAAAATTAATTTCGGGAGCAAATAATCGAATTTTTTAGATATGTTTACATTTCTGGAAATCTCTTTTAATTTTAATAGGGGTCTAATCTTTAGTTTTTAAATTTGGATGTGCAATTATTAGTCAAAAAATAGATTTTTTGAAATTGGGGTTTAACAAAGATTGACTTATATCTCACTCACAGTTGTAGATCTACTCACAAAATTGTTTTTGAAGATTTTGGAAGACATAAGACGACTCTAGTAAAAAAATCAGAATTTTTAGAGCTGTTTTGTATTTTTTATAATTTTTTTATGATTTTTCATAAAAAATTTAATTTTAGGTGCAAAACAGCAAATTTTTCTGATTTATTTACAATTTTGGAAACCTCTTGAGATTTTAGACAGGCTTTATTCTCTGTATTTTTCATTTTATTGTCAAATTTTTTTCTAAAAATCAGATTTGTTGTGACTAGCTAACTCTCTAATAGTTGTGACTAATCTTCGTTTGCAGCGTGTGGCGGTTACTATTCGTGTGTTGAAGACCATTGCTTAAAGAGACTACTAATTCATTGTTTGCAGATTCGAATGTCAAAGAAGGAATAAACAAACTTTGTGCTTGTTTTTCATAGATTAGCAAACATTTTATTTTGGTGCATATAAAAAGAACTCACGTCTTCTATGAGTGATTGTGGTTGCAGAATGGTAGGTGAGTATGCTCTCACTTGGTGAAAACCTTGTGATCAAAAAACCAGACCCATTCTAATTTTTTATTTACCCTGACTTGGTATATCGGAGTATTCTCTCCCCTCGCGCTTTCGGGCGATCTTGGGTGTAAGAGAAACGGTTACCAACTCTAGAAATAGGGCCTGCCTGGGGATTTCATCACCCCAACGTGACTCAAACCAGCAACGGAGGTAAAGCCAAGCTACCCCCGACCGGTATATAAATGTAAACCTTAAGGGAAAACCTAAGGTTGCGAGTGCGGATGTGTCATACGGACGGAGTTGTACTCCCTTAAACCCTGTTGAGCTTAACCTCTTCAGGTTGGAGTGCCACCTTAATGGTGATTAATCTCTTGCCCCATGTATGGCCACTCGAACGGGGGTCCTGAACTAAAAGCTCTTGTGTAGTAAGCCAAAATCCTTCTATTTGCTAGCCCAGCACCGGTCGGTGTGAAGGCATCCACACTTTCACAGTTTGTAGTAGAGGTGATCAGCTCGCCATGGGAGTTTCATGGGGGTTGGAAGCTTGGTTGGCCTGAGAAGAGAGTGCACTGTAAGGGGGAGCCCGTGCAGCCAAGCTTCTGAATTCACACACTATAGATATGCGGTTACGTGGAATCTAGTGAATATTGTCATGGCCTAACCTAGGATCGTGCTTGTCTGATGTGCGTTTGGTTACTTTTCAAAACACTGTGTTTGTCAAGTGATTTCTAGTTTCATCACAGTTCTAAACTAAACATTCAACACTAAAAGGTCAAACTGTCAACATTTCCATTTTTCAAACACAAACTCATAAAATCAATTTACTGTCCTTAGCAAGTCTCTGTCAAAAATCATCCTGAAATTGCTCAAAGGTTGCACTATTTTTCCATCATCTTGCATTGACACCTTTATGTATAGATTTGTCAATTGTCATTTCAGCCCTTAGGTGTCATAGTCATAGTCTTTTGACATTAGTTTGACCATAGGTTGTCATCTTCCATACCTTGGTTTAGGTTAACCTTGTCATACTTTGCAAAATCTTTACTTTCAAAATTTGATTACCCTTGGACTGTGTCATCATTCTCCTAGTCATTGTCCTTTTGGTGAAATTTTTCCAACTCATTAGTCTAGTTCAGAAAATTCACTTGTCCTTTGTCATCCTTGTCATTTTCAAGTCCATTGGTATTTCCAATTAGAAAGAAACAATTGCGCTTAGAGTGCTTAGGTACTTCCTTTTGCCAAGTCACATTAGTCCTAGTTTGTATCTTGCATACCCTATTCTGAAAATACAAAAATACTTGTCATCTTAAATCTTGCATTGGTAAAATTTGAGTCAACATTGTCATTTTAGGTCATCACTTCCTTGCATTGTCATCCTTTATCCAAAAAAAAATAAATCCAAAAAAACATAGGCTAGTGTCATCCTTGCATTTACTTGTCATTCTCATCATCCTCATTTGAGCAAATCCCTTTTACGATTGAGACTAGGCTTCAAAGACAACAACAAATGGCAAACTTTGGACAAGATTCCAATCCCAACATCGACAATAACACTTATGACACAAACCAACATTGGACTTTTTCTGACCCATTTCACAACATGAACATTCAATCTTCCATGAACATGCCATCTTCATCACAAAAAATTTATGAACCATTCATACAAAGAGACCAAAATGGACAAGTATATTGGAAAGACATAGAAGCTGCAGCGCAAAATCCTGATATATTCTCCTTTGTAAAAAAATTAGTCTTACGTGACCCTCAAAGGTATCTAGCCATGCTTTTGGACGAAGGGGCTAAGTTACCACAAGGCTTTGACATAAATACTTTGCCACCTCCATCCATCTACCCTCACCATCAACAGTCATTTGACACAAATCCTGCCATTAATTCGCAACAAACGTCCACTTATCACCCTTATCCTAACCTTGACAAGGGAAGCCAACTGTCCACTAGTCCATTCCAAACCTCCACGTCATATTCTGACCCTTCACCTATCAATCCCGTCCAAGTCTACATGCCTTATCAACTATCTACCAACTCATGTCAAGTCCCCACATCATACCACACCAATCCAGTCAAAGTCTCTATGTCATATCCTTGTCCTTCAATAATTAATCCAATCCAAGACTCCATGACATATTCAGTCCAAGATCCCATGTCATATCCTAGTCCTTCACATACTAGTCCAATGCAAGTACCCATGTCATATCCTAGTCCTTCACATACTAGTCCAGTCCAAGTCCCCACATCTTATCCTAGTCCGTCATTCATTAATCCTTTTCAAGTCACCCCCTCACAAGCCACATCTAGTCATGAAAATTCTATCATAGTACAAAGTCACATCCCATCGTTTACACTAGAGGATACATGTCAAAATGAAAGCCCAAAGCATGACGTTATAATATTACCCTCATGTCAAGAACAAGGTAGTCTATCCCATGACCCTATTTTCGAAAACCCTATCTTTGACCAAGACCCTACCATTGACCAAGAAATCCAAATCCATGACAACCCCATCTTTGACCAAGACCCTACCATTGACCAAGAAGTCCAAAATGATCCACTCCTTAACCTTTATGCCATTCATGATCAAACACTTTCTGACCCTATATAGGCCTTGACTATTGACCCTTTTCAAACTAAGACACTTTCCTCCATAGGACACATAGACGATATTCCTCCAGAACAAGAATCTTCCACTAGGGACATGCTTGCATATGATCAAGTTATAGCAAAAATTAATGGGCTCTATGACACTAAAAATAATGATGGCTTCAACATTGCCTTGGAAGCACCAACATAATCATCTGAACCTGACATGTCACAAGATCAGACCACAAATATCAGTTAGGAATATGCCCAACAAGACAATGAAGCTAAGACACTTTATCACTTAGGGTCATCTATCTTTGTCAGAGCAGGCTTTCTTGTAGATGAAAATATTACAAGTGACAGTATCCACATACCTAATGATGTGTTAGCATCTTTCTTTCAAAACAATAAATACCCCATCGCAAACAGAATCTGTTAGAGCATGCATTATCAAGGCAAAGGACTAGGCATACATGAGCAAGGCATTCTAGAACCAATACAACTTTAGGAAAATTACAGACATCAAGGTCTTGGGTATTCTTTAGTCAGCAAATCAAATGATGTTAGTGGTACCTCCTCGATACTGGGGGCAACCTTGTCAAATGCAAATGTCAAAATGGAATCCATGAGAAATCCTTGTCATAAGAATGCTGCCAACACCCCCTCCACCCACACCTGAACTGTCATTCCATCATGAATCAACCTCCCCTTTGGGACCAACAAAAACAAAAGTATTACAAGTCAAAAGATCAAAATCAAATGTCAAAGGCCATTGAATCAAACAAAAGGACAAGTGGACAAATGAAATTAAATTGGATCCCAAAGAAAGATGGATCAAACAAAGACATCAAGTCAAATACCAAAGTCAATCACAATGTGGAGCCACAAGACAAGAGGACTCCCACATATAACACATGTCCACCTCCTTCAAAATGGTCATCAATCAAGGCATATAAAAGTGTTAAGCCCTGTTCCATCCCTCTCCAAATTATTAACTCAAGTTTGGAAAATAAAAGTGATTCATCCAAATGTCCAAAGTCAACTCTTCCATGTCTACCATCATTATCATAATCCTAGCTATCTCATTTAAGTCCAAAAATCCATGTCACAAGGACTCCTTTATGGCACTCTATTGTGATGTGCGTATTTGATAATACACCTGCATCGAAGATCACAAATGACATCGGATCACAAGTGCTACGATCCTCGACAAGATACAACTCCTTCAAAGAAGGTCATTTTTGCTATCATGCACTGGCCTCTATATTGGCACCACAAGGATTTTAGATTAGTCAAAGGGTTATCTAAAACATTCAAAGCATCCACAAAATTAGAAATACAAAAAAATCGTAATTGAAAAATCGCCACCCGAGGGATAACCTGCAAACAAAATTTGACACCAAAAAAATAAAAGTCGTGGGTAGTAAAGAGAAAAATTTAATCCAATCCAGAACTTGGAAACAAAGTACTTGATAAGTAATTACGATGAAAACTCCGCAAACAGGTCATGTGTAAATAACTGCCGCGGACTCCATACTAAAGTGTTGTTCCATTTCCCATGCCTTCCTCATGACATCCAATCTGGGGCTCTATCATTTCCGGCCCATTTTCCCACCTACCTTGGTCTTGACATGCAAACGAGCACATAAATCATGCTTTAGGAAACCTTGATGTCTATCCTTCTACTATATTACCTGATTCATGAAACATCATGTCATTCACCGTCATAGTCTTATTGTCCTTATATGACATAGTTCTTGAAAATCATATGACAATTCCCTTAGTCTTATGTCTCCCATCTTTACCAAGACCACCCCCTATACTTTCATGTCTATCACTTGTCTTGGCTTTCCCTTGTCAAATGGTCTAAGGATAATCATCATCCCATCTAGTCCTAACCAAGTCATTCCAAATGCAACGAGTCTAATACATACAAGCACATTATCCAAAACATTACTTGACTTCGTTCCTGGCCCGGCTGTAGACCTCGATATTTTCGTCACATTATCGCCATTGTCACGCTACGGATGCATCCTCTCCACGCCAACAATGTTGTCATCACCTATCAATTTGGTATTCGTAAAATTTGATTCAGTGGCATTGGAATCATGTTTGTCCTCTTGGACTTTCAAGGTGTAGGGAACCAATCATATGCATTTGTCACAATCCTCTTAAACATCAAAATCCAAAAAAAAATCATAAAATGACAAAAAGACAAAAACATCATAAAATGTCCTGAAAAAAGAAAAAAAAATCATAAAATGTCCTAAAGAAAGACCAAAAACATCATAAAATGCCTTGAAAAATGACAAAAATTCATAAAATGTCCTGAAGAAATACCAAAAACATCATAAATCAATGCCAAAATCTAAAACAGCCAACTATGCCAACAACATGTCATTAACCATTTGTCTCAAGCGATTTGCTACATAGGCGCGCCATCGTACCGAGCGACTTTAGACATTAGGTTAGTCCTTTTAGGTTTGTCCAAATAAAATCATGGCATTTGTCACAATCGTCACATCAGTCAAATAAGTCAGACATAGTCAAACTTAGACACAAGACAGTTATTCGAAATGTCAATGTCAAAATTGGTCAAAATTAGATAGCATAGTCTGATCAATCATACAATCATCATTAGTCAACTTGCCAAACATATTATACTCAAAACAATGTCGGGCCTCGCTACTCTTGGTCCTTCTGTTAGACCTTGTCAAAATGTCCTTTTCCTTTTCAGGATGTGTCCTTCCTGATAATAGGCCCTGTCAAACTGTCAAGACCATCAAATTGGCAAAGCTCTTAAATTGTCAAAACTGTCAAACCGACAAGAATTCAATCTTTGGCAAACAAATATTGGCAAACAAAATAAAATGGCTGTTAATCTTTCTGATCTATCTTGTCTTATCTTTTGACTATCTTGGCTATTTTGTCTTATATTTTTACTGTCTTGTCTTTTGGTCATATTACTAGCTACCTCGAGGATGTCCCATGAAGGATTTAGAGGTGCGATGACGTCTCCTAGCCTATTTTATTTTCTTTGACTGTTGTCTGTGGATTGTCTTGACAAAAAGACTGGGGAAACTTCACCCTTAGTATGAGTTAGGACATTCCTTGTCTGTGACTGTCTATTTTTCAAGTGGATGACCTTGTACACCTTGGTCTATGCCTGCTATCATGGTGTTTGTTGTCCATTTGTGTCATTTTACCTTCTAGATGATTAAGAGCAATAAATATTAAAGTCCTATGGCAATGTTTTGAAGGATTTGGTCTAGGAACTAACATGCATCTTCTTTAGTCTTGTCATCTTCTCTCACCCATCTCATATAGGCATTGCATTCATGTCTTTTGCACTAAAATTTCATCTCTTCATATTCTAGTCTCCTAACCAATTTTGAGAGCACACCCATGTTCTTCGAACCTATCTATCCTCTCGAGGGGGCATACCATAACCCTCCTCGTCATTCTTCCTCATCTTATTTTGCACTAGGGCATTTTTTGACTTATTTTCTTTGTCACAATGCGACAAGTTTACATTATGACAAAGAGGGGCAAATAGACACCTAAAATGACTCATAGGGCTACTTCTGTAAGCTTCTGATGCAACATTTTGTCTTAGTATACTAAGACATTTAATTATGTCCTCGGTCCATTCACTATTGATTAAATAATTCATAATTATTTACTAATTCATGTCCTTTTATTCTTCAGATTATTAAATAAATGTAAATTTTATTTATTTATTAAACACGGCCATTAACCTGCCTAGTTCTTTCTTTGTTAAATAAATTTCTTAAATTTATTTAATTTCCTTTCGTGATTTATTTTCTGATTATTAAATAAATAAATTTTATTTATTTATTTAATACGTCACTAACTGTCTTAATTAAATAAATGGATTTATTTATTTAATTAATTGGTCTTATCTCCTAAATTAAATAATTAAAATTAATTATTTAATTTCCATTTTCATATTCTTCTCACTTTAAATAAATTAAATTATTTTAAATGTCATGTCAATCCTAACTGTCAGTCCTTTTTGATAAATAATCTAAAAAAGATTATTTATTATCTCTCAAAATCCATAATTTGAATTAATTTAATTCAAATTGGTAATTAATCTTCCAAAAATCAAGTAATCGGGCAGATTCTTGATTTTCCAAATCTTATCTTCAGTCCAAATCTTATCTCTTTGATTTTTCGAATCTGGCAAATCAGGCAATCTTATCTTCTTGATTTTTTGAAAATCTTTATTTTCTAATTAATTTCCTCATTTATTCTCCACCGTTGATCCGATTTTATTTTGACCGTTCGATTAAGGATTTTGCCCTAACCCTAATTAGGGATTCTCAGGTTTAATCTGGATCGTTCATTTTAGGTTCTTGTCATTAATTTATCTCGTCCGTCCGTTCGAAATGACATTTTCTATAAAATGCCATCTTCTTCTCACTTTTCGATTACACACACGAACAAACACATGCTGACATTTTGTGTAATTACTAGAGGCATTCATTTACTTTCACATATTTTGTCATAGGCAATTGTAGTACTAATTTTTATAGGCATTTGATTAATATTGACATTTGTTTTAGGCATAGGCATTGGCAATAGTCATAGGCATTTAGATTTTGAGTAAATCCTTCAAAACTTGCTTTAGTCTTGTCATTCGTCATAGTTGCTCATACAAATCTGAGGGCATCTTCATTTACTGCAAGCTAGGAGGTGTAACGAAGGTCAATCATGGAAGATGGAGATTCTTGGTAATATCATTCCTTTTGTTTTCATCATTTTCCTTTGTACTTCGTTATTTCAATGGATTTTAGTGTTATTGTGTTAACAATCTAACAATTTGATTTTTCCCTTGATTACACAAAACAAAAATTCATCCATCAAAAACATCATCAACCATAAATATCTCACCAACATTTTGACAAAATCTTGACACAACTATGCTAGGCTCCTTTGGTAGACATCAAAACTTTTCAAACATGAGACTTTGAATTCTTCAAACATCAACATTAAAGAGTGAATCCTTTTGCATAGAATTAGTTGAGTTATCACTTATTTCAAATTAAGGGTGGATAGATGCATCCTTCTCCCATCACTAATTTGGATTATCTTTTGGTTAGCATGTGAGTAGACACATCCTATTCTCACTCCTAAATCAAATTATCCTTTATGAGTATTAGTTAACTTTTTAGATCATCATCCAAACATCTTGGGGATATCTCTTGCTCAAACATCAACATTCAAAAAACAAAATTCAAAGTCTAAACAATCAAACAAACATCAATCAAAGCAAACCCAAAGTACCTAACATCACATCAAGATTTTCAATACAAATTCAAAACATCAGTTCTCATCCATATATCATCCACCTTTCATCTTCACATCTTTGATCTTTTACACATCCTAGTTTGCTCTTTTATGGTTCAAACAAGATCACAACACAAGAGGAACATGGAGTTAAATAAAGAAATATCAACCAGAAGTGATCTAAGTCAAAACATTCCAGAAATCCAAAACACACCACTTCCAGACCTCACTATCACTACACATGATCCACAAAAAGAGGTCTTGGTGGAAGACAGCACACTAATAAAACTAAGTGAGGAAGAAGTTCTTGAGATGCTCAAACAACCAAAACTACAAAAGTTTCTTCACACAATGACTAAAATAAATCCATCAATTCTTAACACTATTGAGGATGCGCTTCTTGTACCAAATGATCGAAACACCCTTCCACAATCAACCACTTCCATTACCACCATAGAACCTACTATGAACGAGGATGATACCCTCTTCAATATGCATCAAAATCCACTTTACAACCCACTTGAATTTATCGATACATCTGAGGTTCCTTACCATACCACCTCATCATTTTTCCTTGACATGCAAGTGTCTAGACCTTTGGTACAAGCAAGCTCATCCAAAATAGAGAGACCTTACGGATTTGTCTCCTCATTTGCACAAGAAAATTTTCCACCATTCAAACCATTCACACATCCCACCACGACAACACCATATTTTGGTTTAGGGATCTCCCCTTTACCTAAACTCCCACCTTTCCCTAACATAAATCGCCCCATCCAAATCAATTCATCCAACCAATGGGGTACATCACATCTTTCAAACACACCATCCACATCAAACCAACGCATGATAGCTAATCAAAATACAGTCTCTCAAAGACCTATTGTTTTTCTCATCTCTACCATTCCTACCACTTCACCTAGTCCCACCATTCCTATCACTTCACCCATCCCAAATGTACCTATCACCACATTCGCTCCTACCACTACATCCACTATACCTCAAACTTCCACTACCCCCATCACACCCCTTACATCGAAACCTCCCACCACTCCATCCAACACAATTCCGATCCCACCACCACCACCACCATTGCGACCAAGCCAAGTAAGCCATTACAACGCGGCATTCAAAGCATACCAACAATTGCTCCAACAATATCAAACAATTTAGCAAGCGCCTATAGCCACACATGCTTCTCAAGCTTCACAACAAAATCAAGCTCAAACATCGCTGCAACAAAAACAAGCACAATGAGTGGCACAAGCCCAAGCTTTGTTGCAAAAACAACAAAGAGCTACACAAGCTGCACAAGCCACACAAGC